>PVHP010023634.1:0-27271 GCA_004024765.1 Zapus hudsonius | reverse complement strand
GAACCTCATGGATCACTTTGGTCAACAGCTCAGTGAGGGAAGGGACCGGTGACTGGAACCCGGGGCTTTCAGACTGCTTAATTATTCACCGATTTAAACATTCTCCCCCGCTACTCATGACCCCTCTTGCCAGTTGACGCCCACTATTTACTCTTTAGCTTCACTTTTATTTTTTAATGGGGAAAAGCAAGGCACACTTTGGACAAAATGCTGTTAAATATATTTTCCAACTGTTTATTGGAGCTGAAGCATTTATTAGAATGCTACTATGTCTGTAGCCATGGAGTTAAAAAGTTACAATCCTTCAGAATAAGGATGGGCATGTCCTGAAATAACACAGATTAGTAAAGAAAGACAGTTGAGAATAAGAAAATGTGTTTTTTTTAAAGACTTTCAATGTGAAGGCCAGGGAGTCAGGCTTCCAGAAGAGACCAGACTCAGGAGGAAGAGAAAGTTTGATCAGAGCTGTGAAGGGAAAGACCTCAGGGATATAGGGGTACAAATTAATTGCTGAGAGCAGTGATGAACAGGACAAGTCAAGGTGTTCAACCGTAACATCCTGGCCTTTGTCCCTTACTGGCCCTTCTCTTTCTGCATATTTTAGTCCTTCATCCGGGGGTTCCTTGAAATTATATCTGGGCCTGGATGGTGGGTAGGTAATATGTATAAAGTGTCAAGTTCAGAAGAGAACAGCCTTAAGGGGAGCAAAAATAAAATGTTAGTGTAGCTTTTATAACTACCAAGGAAAAATTCCATAGGGTCTGGAGAAATAGATTCATATAAGTCAAATCATATGCAGCCAAATTGGTGACGCTGCCAAGGGAACACGGGCACAACTGTCTGTGAATAGCCAAGACCCGCACGGACCGCGAAGTGTAAGGAAGGCATTCATTTTATTCCCTGCTCTCCTCGCTTCAATTTTAGATGAGAATATCAATTCAATTCTCTGTACATCAAATTCCCTTTTCCTTCAGAAATGGAGTCTCTGTGCAGATAGTTATTTTTCTTCAAAATCTTCATAACAGAAGTCTTGGCTTGCACTGTATTTGTACCCATGGGATCAAAGTAACCATTAGAAGCACTTCACCTGCAAATCTCTCTCCCACGTGCTCCTAAAGGAAGCCCTGCATGGCTGGTTAGGGATCTCAGTGTTCCCAGAGGGTATGTGACATCTGTGAGGGGTCGGAGCTGACCCCTTCTCAGGCATTTCTCGGATACAAGACTGGACCACTTTCCCTGAATACATTAGGAGAGAATAGGAAATAAAGAATGATGGATTTTGTATTTTTCCCTTTTAAATATTATTTTTGATAAATTTATATATTTAGATAATGTACTTTGATTACATTTGCTCCAACGTAGTTGGTTATGAACTACTTTTGACCAGTTTTATAGCAAATGCATATTTTAGCTCACAGTTTTCTGGCTAATTTTGATATATCATATCTCTCTATATAAAATATTTAAGTTCTTATTGGCTAAATCTGTCATAAAATTCACGAAGTCAACTAGTGATTTATGCAAATCCTACCATATGTAGCCTCCACTTGAGGAATTTTAGCCCCTGAAGGTTTTCTTCCTTCTTCTCTGACCCTGGGCTTTGGCTTCCCTTCTGGAATCTTCCAGCTTCCCAGAGATGCTCTCCTGGAACTGCAAGTGTGCCATCTTCCTGTGTGCATCCATATTCACCGTTGGACCTTCTCGGTCATGTTTCAAGTCTGATTCCAACCTCTGCCCTCCACCAAACTTCCTGTCTCATCCCCCCTCACCTTTGCCACTTCATGTCCAGACTTCCTTTTATGTCACAATGTCACCTCCTGGCAGGAGAAACTTATGCTATTTTACTTTCAAAAATAGCCACTTCTGCTCTCCTCTCCTCATCCAGCTGCCGTCCTCCTCACCATGGTGACAAAGCAGCCTGTGTCTTGTTTACAATCAAGAAGCTCACACCACCATCAATGCGGATCCTTCATCTCCCCTGGAGAGATACCAGCTTAGGCGGCCAAGGGGACCTCTGTGAACAGTATATATCTGTTCCCTCTATCCCACCCTTCACGTCCCACCAGGGAGCCTCCTCTCTGTGTGCAGCTCCATGCTGGCCGAAGTCCTTGTCCTTCCCAAGCTCTAGCCTAGGTCTTACTTGGGCCCCTTCCAGCCCCCGTTCCTCACAGGCAGCTTTCTCGGAGTTACCTTCCTAACCACCAATGCCCCACACTTGTGACTGACTCAGGTTCCACCAGCCTTTCTTTGCTTGGCTTCATTCACAATGATGTCATCTTCCAACATTATCTGTCACTTGCTTTGACATGACCGTGGGTTGAAACCCATGGGTCTTGCACCCTATGCGGACAGACATTTCTCTGTGTGCTTACAACTGTTTCCCCCTGGGGCTGAGGATAGTGCCAAATAATAGATTCTCAGTAATCATTTGTTGATTAACTTAATTTCAGATCTCATGTTGAATGCAATCTATTTCACAGTGAAATAGGAGTCAATGCCCTTTTAAGATGAGAAAAACCTGATAAGAAATTACTGAAATGTTTTAAAAATCATCCTGAACCGTTCCTGGTGACTGCTTTGAAGTGGTTCCTTCCCTTTCAGCTTGCATGTTGAAAGAGGAGACTGTTTGACGAGAGTCCATGATGAAGGGAGTCAGACCTTTCATAACTCACCTAATTTTCTTACAAGTGTTAATTGTGGGAGTACCTTTTGTGAAACATAATTTGGAAGGCTCATGCTAATTAGAAAAATTATCTTAGGTGGGAGCTTTTTTAATGATAGTTCCTTTCATCTACTTCAGAAAAGGAATCACAAGCATATATGGGCCTAGATGTGAACCTATCTTAGAGACAGCAAGGATTCAGAAGCCGGCTTCAGGGTGCAGTGCTCGTGAGGTGATCTGTTTATGAACCCTTCCAGGTATAAAATGATCCCGTTCCCCCAGCATCAGGGAATCAGCAGTACTGATGTCCTGTTTTGATATGTGAGGATAAAGGAATGGAGAGAAGACAGACAGAGATGTTATTCAAGATTCTCAAAAGACTGAACAGACAGAACTTTATACACACATGCAGATAGAGAGAGATAAAAGGAAAAGGACAGAGAAGAAGAGGAAGAAGGAGGAAGAGAAGGAGAAGGAGAAGATGGAAAAAATTAATATGGTACTTAGTTCATTCCGACCTGGAAAAGCTGGAGATATAATTAATCCATGTCTGGAGCAAGGCTCAGGAGTGCCAATGGCCAGGGTAGAAGGTGGGCATCTGGTTTTAAGAAGAGTATTTGCTGTGCCTGCTCTGTGTTGTTTAACTCAAACCCTTCACTGATCAGGGAGGACATTTATTCTTTAGTCGACTGGTTCACATGCTAATCTCTTTGAGAACCTTCTGAGACAAGCACAGAAGTTACGTTTCCAGCTATCTGAGCACCCAAGGTCTGTCCAAGGGACTCCTGAAATTAATGTGCAGAGGCAGAGCCGCAAGGAAGGGGAGCCTGGCTCTGGGGTCTGTGCTGGGAATGCCAGAGACAGGAGCTGAAGGCGAAGCCTGAGATATGGAGCCTGTGGTGATGGATTGGGATGGACACAGTTTGTTTACCTAGCAGGAGAGAAATAAATTTTCCTGCTTTCTGCCTTTTATTTCTGCTCAAATCAGTTATTTCTTTCCCAAGTCTTAGGATATTTAATAAAAGAAAATAATAACAGTAGTCAGAGCATGCCAATATTGTTTGTAACACTGGGACATATTCAGTTTATTCAAATTACTCTTCATGGCCACCATAGCTAATGTGCTGTATATTTGTAATATTTGTATTTATTTGCCATGATAAATTCTAGTCTACAATTAAAATAATTGCAAACTCCTACCAGCACGGTGAGTTCATCACTATTGTCCACATTGCTATAAGACAGTGTGGAAGAGAGGGTATGAGTAACTTCACAAAGTCACGGACCTTGCAGGTGCAGGGCTGGTATGCGCACTGCTCACTTCTGACGTCAGAACAGGAGATCTCAAACTCTTACTATATAAGAAAACCTTGGCTTTGTCTATCTGCATGCAGTTCACTTAACACCATCATGCCCTCCATGCTCGCCCAGGAAGTACTCCTCTACTTCAGTCGTTTTATGGATGAATGCTTTCCCCGTGTGTGTAGATGGCATGTGTGATGGTTAGGTTTGTTGTCAACTTGGATCTTTTTAATTATCTTGGGTGGGTCTTTGAAGATGTTTATAGGAAGGCAGACTCTCAGTAGGGGGCAGGATATAAAGAAGCTCAAAGAAGCTAGAAGTTAACATCCTTTCCTGTGTGGGCCATGCAGGAAGGAAATTCCAGAGACTCAGGAAGCCATTAAGTCTGGGATAGAATTGTAAGACCCCACCATAAGCCTATATAAAAGGGAAAAAATTCTCTTTGGCCCCTCCTGCCTGTTTGCTGTTCTGTGTGTGTGGTCTAGGTGATGGATTTCTCTCTCTCTTGGACCTATAAAAGGGGAGCAGCCTCTTTTGCCTTCTGGAACTTCCCCTGTATCTATAGCTACAAATAAATACTTTCCTCCCCCAAATTGTGCCTGGTTTGAAGATTCATCCCAGTGGCATGTGGCTGACTAGGACAACATGTTTTCTTTATTAATCTATCAAATTCATGTATTTGACTATTGTGAGTAGTTAAGCAGTGAGTCTTTAATACACTGATTTTCAGTACTTGGATATACATATATATATCCAATACTGGGTTTCTGTATTATATGGTATTTCTTTTTCACTTTTTTGAGTGATCTCTATTTTTTTTTTTTGCATCTGGGTTGTACTAATTTTATTACCACCATAGTATCCCTCTTTCTCCTCTTCATTGTGAGCTCTGAAAGCCACAAAAGCTCCCATAGAAATTCACAACAGAACATTAAGTTGCAGGTGGAGAGGAGGAATGTCTGCAAACCCTACTGCACGGGGGAAGATGGCTAACTATAGTTGACAATAATTTTTTCAAAATAGTCAGTGGAGAGGAGTTTGAATATTTCCAGAAAATTGCCTTGACTTGATTATTGAACATTTTATTACAGTATTTAAGTCTCATATATGTCTTCTAGTGTGTGTCACTTAAAACATGATATATTTCAAGGGTCCAACTAGTTCAATCAGTAGAGCAGCAGACTTTAAATGTTTTATATACAAGTGTGGAGATGGGAGTCTGGGTTTGTATTTAAATATTTTTATATTAAGTGGAAATTTGTATGAGCTATGAACAAGTCTTGTGTTGTACCACTCTTTCCCTCCTCACTGCTCCCAGTGCACCAAGGGTCCTTCTCAGCGGGATTGTGTGAACAGCTATCAGTCATTGGGTGGTATATTTAAGTCTTAACAGCAAAAGCAAAGTCCCTCAAGCTCCCACACCATGTTTACCCCTATCATTACTTTCCTGTTAATATTATTATGAATAAGTTTATTTTATTTGATTTTATGTGTTAGTTTTGAACACAGCCCGCTATAAGGACTTTGAACCCTGCAAAGCACTGGTAAGGAGATCTGCAGCCCTCAAGGGCAGGAACCACACCTCATGGTCTCCCCACACTGGTTGGGGCTCTTTGCTGTGTTTTATTCTGAATTAAGTTCTCATGTCCTGCTGTTGACATTGGCATTGTATAACTGCAAGTAAGATAAAGTCTAGGATTTGTATTCTGTCTGTCTTTAGCTCCTGTGAAAGTTCTGTGTCATTTTCAAAGTAGTTTTTCCTAAACAGTTGTTGGGAACTTTGAATGTTCTCTGTCATTTTAGCCCTCTGTGGAGGCTACATCCATGGGAAGAGTGGAACAGTCCTTTCTCCAGGTTTTCCAGATTTCTACCCAAATTCACTCAACTGCACGTGGACCATCGAAGTATCCCATGGAAAGGGTAAGACAAGGGCTTGTTCTCAACATACATGATACCACAGGAGGGCGGAGGGAACACTAAACACCATCAGGAAAGGAAAGTAACTTCACATGCATTTACAATATTTTGCTTTTGTTTCCATTTTTAGTAAACCTGGAAGAAAAAAATGGTCTTAATGTCATTAGCGCTATAAGCAAAACTAGACCTTGTATTTTGTTCTTTACCAGTCAGAACACCTGATGTATACATCTGGATGTAAATTTGGAAATAGGGCAGCAATTAAATAAAATGAGAATGTGAATTAAATAAAAGGACACAAGAAGCAATCATTTAAAATTCTAATTTCTACTATATCTGAGATGCATTTTATAATTTGTATTTGAAGTTCACTGGAAATTATCCCATAATAACCCACCAATCATCACTAGACAGAGTTTGTGTCCTCACAGTGGGGAGGAATCAAGAGTAGGAAGTTGCATTTTGTGCATGAAATGTGCATTATAAACACTGTGCTTAGCAGTGTATCTTGGAACTCTTTTCATAGTTAAATCGCTCATTTTTAATGAAGCTTTTGCAATTTAAGTCACATAAATGTCATGGAAACTTCATTTTTCATATTTGAATGCAACTTAATGTTAGTTTGACATTATACTCTCTGTATTTATTCTATAATGTGCTGCTGTGGGAAGGACATGGCCCTGAGGGAAATGAATCAGACTCTGAGTGACCATGATATTTTAATCAGAAAAATACCTTAAACGTATCCATTGATAAATAATTGTATTCCCTATAATAGAGGGATACAGACATAAACCAGTGTGAGTCTGGCTGTGGGAGAACATAGCCCGTGACATACAATTGGAAGGACATGTGAGAGCATCAGTGAGTCAACGTCAAGGCTATTTGGATCTCTGTCTCTCTGGAATGAAAGTCTTCCTCATGGGCCTAGGGCCATTCTGAAAGCAGTCCATTGTAAACATTCCCCAATAGATATTTCACTTAAAAAGCCACACCTACACCTACATCTTCCTTTACACGTATGTCTACCCATGCCTTTGTGTGTATAACCACACCACTGCCCAGATCTACACAGATCTACACACACCTGCACACCTGTCTATAACTCCATCTAGGTCCATAACTTACATAGGTATGTCTACCTATACCCATGTCTGCAGCAGGAGCAACACCTGCTTCTATCACACTGGTGTCTGCATTCCTGTGAGCATCTGCACCTACATCATGAGTAAGAAGTATAAATAAGTAAGTAACACCTGAGCTTACTTATTACAGCACTTGTGATCAACTAGACTTCAGCTTACTTAAGCATTTGTTTCTGTTCATCTCCTCTTCATTTCTAAAGCTACCTTCTCAGAAAGTTCAAAGTTGCGTTTGCATATGAAAATCTTTTAATGATCTGACTCAAACCCTTGATGTCTAGAAGCCCAGAAGAAGTTATCTTCCACCTCAGTTAAATCTATGATTTTCCTCCCACCCCATTCAGGAGTGCAGATGAGCTTCCACACCTTCCATCTGGAGAGTTCGCACGACTATCTGCTGATCACAGAGGACGGCAGCTTCTTGGAGCCAGTGGCCAGGCTCACTGGGTCGGTCCTGCCTCACACCATCAAGGCTGGTTTGTTTGGAAACTTCACTGCCCAGCTTCGGTTCATATCCGACTTCTCCATATCCTATGAGGGCTTCAACATCACATTTTCAGGTAAATGGGTCTTTTGTGTTCTCTCTCTCTCCCCCTCTCTCTTTTTCTCCCTCCTTCACTCCCTCCCTTTCTTCCTCTCAGAAATCTGCTTGCATTGAATGTGGAGGCTGAGCCTCATGATACAGGGTCCAGGGACATACATCTGGTAACAGGGCATCACTTTGTCTGGCATTACTTGTCAATTTTCTTCCTTGGAGCATGGTTAATGAACACATCTTTCCTGAAGAGCCTTTCGCCCTCTTTTCTCCTCCTCATTCTGCCATCCTGTGCAAACTCTCCACAGTGGAAGGCCTGTGCAGGATGAGCTGTGAATGGGTCATGCAGGTCCTTGCCTTTCTCTGGAGAATCTTGTACATGAACACAGAAGAAAATGAGTTGTTAGTATTTTTAACATAAACATACAGGGTGACAAAATGTTGGCAGAATTGAGTGACGTTTTACTAATGTATAGTAATGCTCTGTAGGATGTTTATTGTATTAGGCATTACTTGCAAGTGTGAGATGGTATAATTTGCATCACTTTTCACCCAGATGAGAAAGAATACAGATGAAGATGTGTGGGTAACAGAACACTCATGATCCTATGTCTACACAATCAGCCTGTATCTTGTCAACACGCACCGCGTGGCAGATGGCAGACCCTCTGCAAACCCTGAAGGGTGTGAACACTGTGCTCATTAGCATCGGTGTCCATGAACTCTCACCCGAGCTCCCCTCATTCTTCATAGCTCAGGTGTGATTTCATAACGGACTTCCTGCATACTGTCTTCACACCTCATTTCTTCTACTTTTAAGATCTCTTCTGTCCAGATTCCCTTAAGATGCCCCATTGGCTCCTGTGAGGTTTGCTACAGTGTTTGAGAATCTGTGTGATGTTCTGAGCTCCAGAACACACCAAAATGCTCATTAGGATAGTTTGCGTTGGCCTTCATTACCTGCTGAACATGACATGACCACTGCATTTAACAGTGGTCCTTAGGGGTTTTCTCTAAGTCTGACCATGTCTACTGATTTCAATCTGACCTCATCATTCTTCCCTGCTACTTCTCAGCATAAAAGGGGCTGTCAGGACTGACTCAAACCCTTGATTTCTTAGAAATTTGCTAGAATTAGCAATCATTGAGAATTTGGCCACTTTATGAATCAGAGATGTTGGTCTTCATACACTGATAACTGAATCTCTCCATCACATATGTGCCCCTGGGGAATTTCCATATCAGTGGAGACTTGTTGCAGTCCTCCAGCCATACTTTGATCATGGCCTAAAATGAGTTTAAACACAGAACTCCAAGGGAAGAATGGCAGCCATGCAAGTCTGTGGCTGTCTTCCATGAGTATTTCCAATGAGTCCATGCAATTTTTATTCATTTTTTTCCCATTCATTTCTGAATTCTATCATTTTCAGCATGTGGCTGATGATAAGATCTATGAATTTTTACCAGAGTCCATTTCTGCTACTATAACAGCATACCTGAGATTCTGTATTGGTGAAAAGCAAATAATCATTTCTCTCAGTGTTGGTGGCTGGGAAGCTCCAGTCAAGGGGTCAGCTTCTGATGGGACCTTCTCTTATCATCCTGTGGAGGAGAAGCAGAAGAGAGATAACCATGCATCCAGCCCTGCCTGGCAGTAACTTTGCTGATCCTTCCAGGATGCACCTCCAAGCTGGGGACACATTTCCAAGACAGCAACTTTAGGACACACACATTCAGACCACAGAATTCACCAACTTCAGAATACAGGTTTTCAGCTGACTTCCTCTTTCATAAACTTCAAACAAAGAACCAGGCAGAGCACAGCATCAATAAAGCAGTCTTCTGGGGTCTTTATACCTATGGGAGGCAGTTTTTCAGTGTTTCTGGATGGTCTCGGTATGGTGGCCTACACATATAATCCCAGAACCCAGGAGGCAGAGGCAGCAGGATGGCTGCAGGCTGGAAGAGAGTTCCATCAATGTGATGAGCTCTAGGCCGGCTAGAGTTACATAAGACTCAAAAAAATGAATAAAAAGATTCTGAACACTGACACTGAAGCATTACTCTTTGTGAACATAAATAATATTTGACACACAACCAAGGGAGAATCCCACAGAAAGTTCAGGGTGGAACCACCCCCTAGCTGTCAGAAGCAGAAGGACACTTTTGATGGTAAAGCCAACTTGAAGGGACAAGGGCTTTCCAGACATGCTAACAAACTGTTTCATTTGAAGGTGTCGACCTACACCCAGGAAACCATTAGCAGTGTTTGTAATGCAGCAATGTTTGTTGTTAAGAACCTAAGCCCTTCTTTGAACTTTGCTGATTTTATGTGTGTCACTGTTCCTTTCTTCCTCGTGGGTCCATTTGCCTCTGACCTTTACAGAGGACTGGACTAAAGCAACAAGTCCCTCTATTTGAATGCATTCCACAAAGCCTCGTGTTCCCTACAATATGCAGTGAATGTCAGCTCTACTGCTGATGTATATGTCCTGGATACACAAGCAACTTTCAGGCATTCTACAATCTTGGACTACTCACTCAGTGCCTTCCAAATTCAGCTTCTCATTCCTGTAGGCTTCCTTCACATCTCTCCTGGCCAACTCCTTCACACAACAGAAGTCTCTGTTCTCCAAACAGAGTATGTCCTGGTGTCTCCATAGCAATGTGTGTAAACTGGCTCAGTCGATTTCCTTCTGGAGATAATGTATCCAAGACTAGGTATCTTACAAACAACATAAATTCATTAGGCTCACATTTGTGAAGGCAGGGAATTTAAGAACACAGCACTGATTGATAGGTGCATTCATGACCCAACAGTGAACATCGATAACCCACTGAAGAGGGTCCTCAGGGGAATGGGAGTGGGGGGAGGGAGCATATGGTAATATGACCAATATGAAATTTGTTCATACAATAAAGTTCTCAATTAATAAAAAAAATTAAAGAGAACATAGCCCTGATAGCTAATAACTCTTGTATTAGCCGGGGTTTCCTAGAGGAACAGAACCAATAACATGAATTGTAGTAAAGAGGGGATTTTTAGGATTAGCTCATAAAATCAGTCTGCAAACTCAAGAATCAAGCAACCATTAGCCGCTCAGTCCAAGTGGCTGGATGCCTCAGCAGTCCCAGTCAAGCATTGAAGGCCTAAAGTCTTCCTGGGGAGCCGCTGGTCTTCAGTCCAGGCTGGAAGGCTGAGGAAGCTTCATTCGAATGCCCATGAAAGGATAGATTGAACAGGGTGGATGCATGTCTAAATTAAGACAAGCACCAGCAGCCAGGCAGGAGAGAGAGAGAGAGATTTACTTCCTCTTCATATAGCCTTTGGATGGCGTCTTGCAACCCTTTCCCAGACTTGCTGATGTCCTGAGTCTCTCAAATTTCCTTTCTGTACTTCCCTCCCAGGAAGGGATGTTTGTTTCTAGCTATCATGACTTCCTGAATGCCCTGAGCCTCCTTTCTCTCTTCATTTTGGAGGAAATCTGCTACCCAACACTCAAGATTACTGTGGATTGCTAACAAGTCAAGTTGATAACAAAACTTCACCATCACAACCGTCCTTGCTGCATCAGCCTGTGATGCAAGGTGGATGGGCAAGTAAGCAAAGCTGAGATTTCATTAGGAAGTTACTTCTGGAAATACCACCTCATTTATGCAGGCAACACCTTCGTGGCCTGTTCTAAGAAATTCCTTCTCTAGGTTTGGCCACAAAGGCAAGTAAATCCCAACATGTTTTTTGGAAGACATGTTCAAATCATAACACCCACAAAAATTATATATACTGCCATTTCTGTCTACTTTGTGGTACCATGACTTTTCAGTGGAGTAGGTGACATCTTTTTCCATTGTGAAACATTTAGTACTGGGGACCAAGAAGGCAGAGTCTACGTTAGAAGAGCATTGACTGAGCAGCCACACGGTGTCTGGAGTGGTTCCAGGCCAGGAAATGCAGCCATGTGCAGAGCAGAGCCACTGCCATTCTGGATCCCAAATCCCACACTCCACACAGGACAGGTCATACAACACACATGTAATTTTGTTGAGAAATAACCATGATAATAAACGAAGAAAAAGAAGGAAGATAATTTCCCAGAGCAAAGTTTTCAGTTGGAAGAAAAATGGAATCCTGAGAGCAGGGCACTTCTCTTGTGTCAGATAAATTAAGAGCTATGTACACAATGCAAGTGTATCTCATAAAATAGTAATAACTAGCAATTGATATGATCATCCACACATAACCAAGTGGGCATGTAGGAACTGAGACACGCCTCAGCCTGTAGTGTTCGGTCAGGTCTTTCCTATTCTGCCCCATGGGATCAGAGAATATCATTTAAACTCTAGCATAAAACACAAGCAAGGAATGATAGGATGTAGTTTATCAGTACAACATGATAGCCAAAACATAGAAGAATATTGAATTATTAACCAATTTGGAAAAAGTTTGAACCGGTCTTGAAAATTGGACAGAAGGTCAGGAATGGGGAAGGTATTACAAGACCCCCATGCCAAGCCCGGCAACCGTTGCAGTCCGTCATGGCTGGGGGATGGGTAGGTGGAGACATTTTCATTAGGGTTGCAGTCACTGCTAGGTAAGCTGCTAGTGTTTCAGTGAATGAACGACTCCCCACTGTCAGGCAAGTAACCCTAATTTATCTCAGTAAGTCATAAAACCACCCTGAAAGTAGGAGGGGGAAGAAGGAATTCAACAGGAATGAGAAGAGATAAAAAGAAATTAGAGGGTGGATATGGACAAAATACATCATGCATATGTATGAAATTATCAAAAAATACAAATAATTATTTTTAAAATGACAGATTTTATTTTAAGTAAGAGTATGCAGTGTATTCTTAAATAAAAGAATCTTTTCAGAATGGTTTGAGACAAAGTTTACTGGATTGAGATGTCTTTATTTTGGTATTTTATAGAAAGTCTGTCATATTTTATACATGATGGGTTTTCAATAAGTATTTATAACTCAATAAATAAATTGAATTCACAATTTTTGTACTTTTTCTTCCTGGGTAATACTTAAATAAGTATCATATTAATATTAAGCATATTTCTTGAATGGTCAGATAATTCTGAGTTTGAATAGAGTAGAGATCTAGAATATCTGTGTGTGTGCGTGTGTGTGGTGTGTGTGTGTGTGTGTGTGTGTGTGTGTGTGTGTGTGTGTGCGCCCCTGTCCACATGTGTTTATTTGCATGTTCATATGTGTGTATGTGCATATGTATGTGCTTATGCATGTGAAGGTCAGAGGTCAACATTGGGTGTCTTTGTCTATCACGTCTCTTATTTAGAGCTTGACTATTAGGTAGACAAGCTAACTGACAAGTCCCAGAGATCCTCCTGTCTTTTCCTCCTCAGTGCTGGAATAACAGGTGCTCACTGCCACAGGCAGTTTTTACGTGGTCTGGGGATCTGAGTTCAGGTCTGCATGCCTTGTACCCACTGAGCTATCTCGGCCATCTGGTAGAGTTTTGACCTAAATGAAGAGCAGAGAAAACAACACTGAAAGCATATTGCTCAAAGTTTGACCAGTAAGCTAGTAAAATGAAGTAAGGGCTTGGTCATGTATCCTGTCATGGGATTTTAGTAAGCATCCAGGTATGACATGCCAATAATTTGATAAGGAAAGTTATAAAGGACAGGATCTGAACAAAAAGATTGAGGAAAAACTAATGAACTAATGGATTGGATTTCCTTTGTTCATTGAAAAAATATTCAACTGAAAATTTGGAATTAGAGAAATCAAAGCAGCACCGGAAATGATGAAGTGACAGCAGTTTCCTTGGGAAGGTCAGCTGAGCTCCCAAGATGATGGCAGTCTGCTATGGACAACTGACCTGTTCCCAAGAATTTGTAGCGAGGCTCAACCTTGGTGACATCTCTCAGTGCCCTCCCTTCACTGCCCTTTCTCCATTTCTTCCCTGGGTATGTGACCTCACTTTGACAGGATTAAACAAACATGAGCAGTTCAGAGGGGACACACAAGAGGAGAAGCTAATCCCACAGAGTAGAGATACTAATTCACTCAACAAAGGCTTTGGAGGAAAGTAAATTGTGTGTGTGTGTGTGTGTGTGTGTGTGTACAGATATGTATATTATACACACACACAGACACACATATGTACACATACATAGAAAGTCACATTTTTAAATATTGGCTCTTTCTGTATCCTTTCTAAAGACATGTCCCACTCACTCTGTCTCTCCATCCTAGAATATGACCTGGAGCCATGTGATGACCCTGGAGTTCCTGCATTCAGTCGCAGAATCGGCTTCCAGTTCGGAGTGGGTGACACACTGACCTTCTCCTGCTTCCCTGGATACCGCTTAGAAGGTGCAACCAAGCTTACCTGCCTGGGTGGGGGCCGTCGAGTGTGGAGTGCACCTCTGCCAAGGTGTGTGGGTAGGTGGCCACACGCTTTCATTTCATTCATCCATGGGGACAGGATGTGGCCAGTTAGGAAGCAGAGCCAGGGATGGGCAAGAAGGAAGGAGGCTGGTGCTGGACTGGCCCGGGACCATGGGGAGCTGCCTGATCTCGGGGCTTGAGTTAGCTCTTCTGTGAAGCAGGTCGCTGGCAGTTCTAAGGTTTTGTGACTGGAGGAGTGTAATCCTAGTGTGTGTCCAGCGTGTCTATGTAGGGAAAACATGTGTGTGATGTAGATAATCAGGAGAATAGAAAAGAGAAATCTGGCTATAGAGCTCATCAGGTGTGTGATTAGGACCTGCCTCCCCCTCCCAAATAAGGACAATGACTTCAGGGTGTGTGAAATGGAGGATGTTGTGCTAAGTCCACAGCATATCAGGGGTTTTCCTTCTGCTGTGTCATGCAGTGCTTAGCACATGCTGACACCAATCACACTGCTTCATGAAGGTGGCATTGCTCTCCCATGGGAATCTGTGTGGCTCTGAGGGTCTGGCAGATGAGAGCCTCCATCACCACACTAGGTTCAGGAGAAACTGTCTGTGAGCCCAAAGGTCTGGTGGGTTGTCTTGAATCTCCCACTGGCACCTGTTCTTGAAATGTGTTTTAAATATCCCAAAGCCATAGCAAAGAAAAAAAATATGAGTAAGAGATGCTATGCCTCCCCTAAAACTGAGCTGCTGAGTGCACGGGGAGCAGATAATGTGTGACACCACTGCATAAGATGTCTGCAGCAGCTCTGAGAGACCGGATGACTGCGGAAAATGCTGGCAGTGTTAGGTCAGCATGGGCCGGCTGCTCCAGCCTCTGAATCACTTCCATGACAGGTACTTCTTAGGAACGGTCTGTGCTCACCACAGATCATCAAGAGTTCACCATACACAAAACTCATTTTGAGTGTTGAGAACTGAATGCAAGTTTCTCAAACTATCTCAACATTACTTTGATAATATTCTTTGGATTTCCTATAGATGCCTGTAATATCCTCCTGGACAGGAGATCCCAACAGTGGGAACTCTGGGAAAAACCTACCAGAGTGAAATTAACCATCTTTACAGATAGGTAACAGTGGTCTGGCGATATCCATTTATAATTATGCTCTTATCTAGACTCAACAGCTTTTACACTATTTTTATTTTTGCTACTCAGGTGCAGTTGTTTTAAGTATCAAATAATTTAAATATTTCCTTAGCTCTGAAGGAGAGCAGAAAGTGACGGGAACTTGGCATATAAATGTGTTTACAGCAATTCTGGGAGGTAAGCCTGGTACTCCATTCTATCATGATGTGGGGACACCAGGGCAGACAATCTCAGAGCTCACAAGATGGCATGGTCATTTCTGTAGCCAGCTCTTACTCACTGAGTGTCCTGGGGAAGCAGGCAAGACCTTGGGCTGGCCTTCGGAATTTTGCATGATGCATTCTGATTCTCCTTCCCGTGTGCCCAAGTGCCAGCCACCTGTGAACAAAGGGTCACTAACAGAAGTAAATGGTTGCAGAGGGCGTGTGACATACCTGAGTGTCACCTCCACTTCTCTCCCTGCCCATGCAGCCTGTGGTTCAGCTTTGGGGTCAGACTTGCCCCTGGGGGACTCTATTGTTCCAGTGCTGAGGATACTGGGACTTCTGCTCATCTGACCGTGGAGCCATGGTTCCAGAAAGAACTCTCCATGTTGAAAACTTCACCCCTGGAGAGCACCCTCTAATCAACCCCCTTAATTCTCAGAGCAAACTCGTCTTTAATCCTCACCCATAAGGTCCTTGAGTCCCTGGCCTGACTCTCCAGCCCTGGCCCGGCTCTCACTGGACATACCCTTGCCAGAGTCAAGAGAGAAGACATTGCACCCATCGACCTCGATGCCTGACTCCAGGTCACAGCCCAAACGCGTAGCGTCTTTCCTTGTCTCTTTTCTGAGCTCAGCCTTGGTTACCTCTGCAGCTACACCTTCAGAGCTTCTATGGCGGCATCGGTGGGCAGTGAACCTCATTGGTTGTCAAGCCCTGTGCCCGTGGCTCCCACAGTGGGACTCTTAGCCCAGGTGCCAACTCTTCATGGAGTAGATACAAGGGCATCCCTTCGAAGCTCCTCTTTAGAATCTGTAACTGCTCCTTTCTTTAAAGTTGTGCTAGTCAAAATGATTTCTCCATGATCAAAAGTTACCAACCTCTCCCAAAGATTACTGGCTGCAGAATTCCATCAGAGGCATATGAAATAGGACATGGTGAGGAGATAAAGACAAATGAGATTTGTTAGTTCTGAAAAACTGTTCCCAGTTCCATTGTTCAGACAAAAGGCTACATTTTAGCAATCCATGAGTGCGGACATGGTTTTCCATTGTTGATAGGCTTGCTGATAGCTCAGTGAGGCAGAGGAAGGAACAGGATTCTGCCTAAATCTTGACTTAGTTTAAACTTCTTTTGACACTAAACTTAATGTGACATTGTTTGACCAGTTCTGTTTGGATAGCACTATGTTCAGCCAATGACTCAGTAGTTTTTATATGTTTCTTTAGTTATTGGTCTCAAACTTTTAGAGAAAATTAAAAGCTAAAATTTTTATTTCTATGGACTCTTAAGATCTAACCCAATGATAACATTCAGTTAGGGAAATAAGTAATTACAGAACATAAGCAGGTTACACACAGTGTCATTTTGTGCACTCCCTGGAGATGCTTTGAAGACAATTCGAGATTTCAGAATTGCATTTCAAATAGGAGGGCTTGTCTGTGCTCTGGGCAGTGTTGACGGGCTCGCTTCATTAGCCTCGTGAGCTGGGTTTCAGCAGAGGAAAGTAGATTGTTCCTCCTTCTATTCCTTTAGCTACTCCCTACTTCTCTGTTCCACAAATACGCTTCCAAAGCAGGCATCCGAGACAATTAAAGTGAATTAAGCTTCAGCCATTTCACAATGGTCTCAAAAGCCCCACAGTGATTTCCACAAACTTTAGTCGCTATAGTCATGCACCTTTCCTCCCAGTTCCATCTGGAAGCAGAAGCCTGAGGTGTCCTGCAGCCTCAGTATCATCTAGGAGGGAAGGGGAGGCTCCAGAGCAGCAGCAGCCGCACCCTGTACCCTGTAAACATTGGACAGGTTGATTGCAAAGTGATGTGTGTGTGTGTGCGTATGTGCATATGTGTGTATATATATATATAATGATCTCTTAACCCATTCTTTATAACCAAATGAACAATGAATTAATCTCTACAAGGAAACTTCATAATATTGAATATTTCTTGACATACTGATCCTGTGGTTAGTGTGTGTGTGTGTGTGGGGGGGGTCCAGCCTGCCTCTGAGCAGTGGGTTTCTGGGGATTTGATACTTGACCCTGTAGGTGAATCTGCTGGAGTGGCCTCCTTGAAGCTGAGGACATTTGCTTCACAGGTTGACACTTCTGTACTGAAGACTCATTTGACCCCTTTTCATCACAGTTAACTTGAACTAGTTTAGTTCCATTGTAAAATTCAATAACAATTCTATTTTAATTACTACTTCAGTAGCTTCCTTATGAAGTAGCAAATGATTCATGATAAGGAAAATTATATTCAGTCACCGTAAAGCAATATTAAGTGGGTTATTGAAAGAATTTACCAGGTGAAACATTTCATTGTTCTGATGAATGACCAATCATTATGGGGTCCTTGAGCCAGATTCAAAGAAATTTTGATATGTTGATTACTTCAATTTTGTAATTTTTTGAGCACTTGCTTTTTAATGAGGGCTCTGTGTTTTCTGTAGTGGTTTTCCCCAGGATGGAGACCCAGAAGTGAGGGACTTCCCAGGCTCTTTGACCCACGTCACTTTGGATATTGCGTGGCATTGTATATACTCTCAGATTTGATGTGAAAACAAAATTAAGTCATAAGAATTGCTCACAAAATTCTACCATGCTTTATCCCACTCAAGGGATATTTTACAAAATAGTAACAGAAAACACACAAGAGATTGCCTTTTCCAGAAAGGACACTGTCCTCTGCTTTTGGAGTTGCAAGTTAACAGGGAGACCTAGACAAAGAGCCCTGGTGGATCATTGCTGCAGACATAACTATCAATCAGGGACACAATATAGCCATTACAGACTGACCTCAAACTAGGCACACTTCACTCTGGACTCTGTCCCTTTCGCCTATGTGCCTGTGAGGAAATGAATTATCCTCTCCCTGCCCAAATCTCCTCATCCACCTCGAGGACTGTTTATGTTTATTTCATGATGATACATTTGAAATCCATATTCTTTTTATATGCCGCAAGACCAAAAGAGAAATAGATTTCTATTCAAATGGGCAGCCTATACTGCTGGGTTTTATTTACCTCAAAATTTGTTTGAATCCTCTTGGGACTTCCTGTGTGTGGCAACCACTACACATGTCCCCTTCACATGACCAAGATTTGTTTGTTTTTTTTTTAATACTCTTTAAGACTTTTTTAAGGGGATTTTTTTTGCATTTTTGAATGCATTTCTGTCCAGGACATACTCTCTTAGCAATGTGCCACCGTGGCTCAAGCCAGCTCTTGCAGGGGCACAGTATGGCCCAGTGTATATTTGCACCAGTCTTCGTGGTTGTTACCTGGTGTGATGCTCAGTCTAGCCCTGTTTTCTGCCAGGCAAATAACCTGAAAGTCCTCTCTCCAGCCCCAAGCACACTTCTGCCAGTAGCTTTAGAGAGTCTTTCCTCTCAGTGCATCTCTTTGAATGCTGAGTGACCAAGGCTGTGGACTTAAGCATAGCATCATAGGCTGGGGAAACAGTGATGGCCAAAGCTACCAAAGTCAAAGCCATTGTCAAGAAAGACTAGCATAGATGTTTCTTCACAGCCCACAAAGGTGTTACAGTCAGAGCTTATGATAGTTAATGTCATTGTGTAAAAATCTGCCTGAAAGTCCTTAAAGAATGTAAACCACTTAAAAATAAATCAAATATTAACAGATTATTACCATGCAATGAGCCTATACTGTAATTCAATACATGTTTACTTCCATCTGTACTTCTTTGTATTAATTGTTATATATATATACATATATACATGTACATATATATATATATATATATATATATATATATATATATATATATATATATACTAAGTTAATCTTTAAAATAATTTATTATGTCCATTCTGCAAGCAGGTTTATAGTCTTGGAATGATGAGTGCTTATCCACGCTCCACACTGCTCTGCACTGAGAAAAGCTTTCCTTTAGGTGCTCACATGGGTTGTCTGGGCAAAGCAAGCTTGAGTGGCAGGGAACGAAGTGACACTTGCTATGTACTCACTAAGAAATTTCTAATGTTTCTCAGATAATGAGGAATAATTTCTCTATTCCTAATAGATTTCATTTTGAGGCTCACATGTGAAGTGAGTTGTGGGGAACTTTACGAGGCTTCCTGGCTGCTTCTGTCTTGTCTACTAACTAAAGCAATGCACATTTGTCTGCAGAGGGTTTTCCTTTTCAAATGGGCAGTTAAATTTGTATAGTTGTTATTTGTCTTAAGTACCACCATTTATTTTATATATAGGCTAAGATGATAGACCCTATACTAAATGCTAATGAAAGGCCAGAGAATTATTTATTTGGGTTAAAGTCCATGTTCTTCCCAGGTTATATTATATCAATAGTTAATCTATGTTGGTCAAATGACCTTGACATAGACCACTGGTTTGTATGTTAGGCTATGCCTCAGTTTCCTTACCTACGCTTGGAGATTATCTATTTGCCACATAAGAAGACTGTATTAGTAAGTTCACAGCTATAAGAACTTAGAGAAATATATGGCTCAAACTATCATCACATGCTAGCTTTATCATGATGGATTGAATTTATCCAAGGCTTGATACTTATGAGTCTGTAAAAAGTCTGTATATGGTAAGTTGATGGAGGAGAGGAAAGAAAACCAAACAAATAAGCAAACACGATAATATAAAACCTGATGGTGTGGAGACAGTGAAGGCAGAGGAATCTCCTATGATCACAACTAGAACAAGAGAACAGGCCTGCTGTGTAAATCCAGCCCAGGCAGCTAGTGGCACAGAGGACCAAGCTCCCAGGAGATAGTAAGTCCTGTGCAGAGGGGTGTGTGTGTGTGTGTGTGTGTGTGTGTGTGTGTGTGTGTGTGTGTACACAGGAGGGACAGGTGCTGAGTCTTCCCCAGCCCCTTTGGCTTCTTTGTATTGAGGGAACATTAAGTGATACTTATTTTAATATTTACCTTGATAAAAGATACTTTGTTTCATACAAATTTTGAATTAGAAACCAGCAACTCTCTTCTTTGATCAGGACAGAGGAAGAGGAGTATATTGCTTGCTCACCCCCAGATGAGATGTGATCAAGTTCAGGGCTGTGCATATTACAGTATAACACCATGTCCTTTGTCTATCGTTAGGTTCCCTTTTAAATGCATTGTAGTTGGTGCCCCAGAATTTAAGCAGGAGATCACATTGGTACAGCGGCAAACTCAGCACAATGGAGCGACTGGGGCACATGACAGGACGGGAATGAGGGGCTGTGTCCATTCTGGGATGTCCCCTGGGAACCAAGACGCTCAGAGCATATTGATTTTATTTAAGCATTCTTCATGTAGCAGGGTGCAGTGTCTCCGAAGTAAGAAGTCATGCCACGTATTAAAGTGAAGAAAATCTTGAAAATGGGGTGAATGGGATATGTTTCCTGCCCAGTTGTAAAACAGACAGAAAGGCACTAAGCTACCTCTGAACAGATGCACGAAGAAAGGTTGTGCGCTGATAGATGAGTGGGCAGTCATTCTGCTGGAATCCAGCTTCCCACCTTTAAATTCTGTTTCTCAATGTCCTATTGAATTTCAGCCGAATGCGGAGCAAGTGTCAAAGGAAATGAAGGAACATTGCTGTCTCCAAACTTCCCATCTAATTATGATAATAATCATGAGTGCATATATCAGATTGAATCGGAACCGGGAAAGGGGATCCACCTCAGAGCACGCAGCTTCCAGCTCGCCGAAGGAGATACTCTGAAGGTAAAGGACTCTCTGTAGGACAGTGACTGCATCTGTTCCCCTCATCAACCCATCAGCCATCTGCCTGTCATCCATCAATCTGTCACTCGTCTACCAACCATCTACCACCAGTTAACATTCCGACCTTTATCTATCATCATGCATATCAACCATCTTTTTAGACACCTATTTGCCTTTGTGTTGATGCCTTTATTTACATAGTTCAGTCCTGTTTGCTGATTGAAAAGCTTTAATGTGATATCACTTAGTAGAGTCTGTGTAGACCTGGAAATCATCTTGTCTATAATCCTAGATCTAAGATTGACAAGCAGTGCATCCTGGACCAGCTATACATCATGCTTCATATGTATGTTCCTTATGTGTGAGAACATACTTGCAAGGAGAGAGCATGAGAGGAGACTGGTTCTTTTAAGAATTAAGCAACATAACATCATGAATGTTTCTTTCTTTATGCCCAACACATAATTATTGCCAGAACTATAAGGTTGTCACCCCCAAACAAGTAGTCATCACACTTAAAGCTGGCAAGATTGATGCAGTGGTGGAGGGAACACAGCTACTGTCTGTAGAAGAGGAAAATAAGGCAAAACCCAGTCTCACAAAGAGAGAAGAGTGGGGTACCAAATCTTGCCCCAAGGGTCACATCCCACTACAAATGAAAATGTCTCTGGATCCCTAGGGCTTCTCAAACAGGTTCCTTTTGTAATAATTTCAAGAAAGTAGTGGCTATCTAGGGCATAGGGCAGGATGCTCAGCCCCAGGAAGGGTAGGCTTTGAGCAAAATGACTTAAAAGAGCCCAAGCATCTAATCCGCCACCTGCGCCTTCCCGGGAGAAGGGCAGCAATGTGTCCAGGTCACAGTGCCAATCTGTGCCAATGGACCATCATTTCGTGCCTCTCATATCTTTCTAAAGCTCTAGGTTTTTTCAAGTTGTGAGTCTATCTACACAGATGCCCAGTGACACACCTCAGATATCATGGATTCAGCTCAGGTTAAGCTCTGAGAATATGCCAAGAGCCACTTCACAGAGAAGAGTGAGCTCCTCCCTGTTGTCATTCCTTTACTCACATGCTGCAAGGCTCTCTGGACTTGTACTTAACCTCCCAAGAGTCCATGTGTGGGTCAAGAGACTCTTCGAAATCAAAGGCCTGACTTTCCCTTAAATGCAATGAAGACTGTTTTTCAATGTACAATTTAGCAGAGTGGTTTATTCTAATAATGTTTCCGTTTTAATAGTCCTTTGGAAGAAAGCTCACACTGATAGCACGAAGAACAATAATGACAAACAGTTTTAAGCTGGAAAATGAGCACATTCTTGCTAAGCTAAAAAATTATAAAGTTAGGTCATAGGTAAGAAGTTTCTGAATTCTTTTATAAGCTCAAATTTTTACACTTTTATGAAAACTTTCTGCAAAACCTAACTGTGCTCTGGTGCAAGAGAGCAGCTAGAATGAACCACCCCTGGCCCATCATATAGGACCCAAATGAAACCTATGAGAAAGTGGTGAGATAAACAGGAGACCAATCACCACAGCAAGTCAGATAACCAAGAAAAGGTCAATGGAGACAGATATTAGTGATACCCAACACAACCCAAAGCAGAAGTCCAGAGACACTTAAGATCTCAACAATAAAGCAGATTTAAAATTCACCCACCGTGACTCAGGGAACTGAGTGGAAGAGGGGGCGGAAAGATTGTAAGAGCCATGGTGGGGAGAATATCCAGAGACATTGCCCACCTCAGCAACAACACATAAAGGGGGGGGAGGAACTGGCTGCCTCTAGAGCAATTCATAACCCCCCACTTCATGGACTGATCCAGTGTGCCCACCAAGGAGGATCCCCAGTAGATTGGGGACAGGGAGGAGGGAAATGGGGGTACCATCATAAGATTTGTTCATACAATGTATCTAATTATGGATACTAAAGATATTTAAAAAATAAAAAGAGCAGTTAGAAATACCACATCAAAAGCACACCACTAGGCACTGCTGGAAGGAAGCCATGTACTTTTTTGACTAAATGCAGTTGATACCTATTGATTATTAAAAAGAAGTAAAAGCAATCATGCTGACTACACTTAATTACAGGGAAGCTATCAATCATGTTTAAGCGTTTTGTTCACATGTATTTTCTAGAATTTGCTGCTCAATTCCCCAGTCTTAGAACTATTTCAAATTAATTATTTTAATTGAGGGCATGGGCTGCTCACATTGGTTTTTCTCACAGACTGTGATCCACTAATGAGGACTGGGGTGCTCCCCGCTTCAGATACTCACATAAACAGCAAAGATGGGGGTCTGTGAGCAGAAATACCTCCGGGAGAGCAGGTGGCTTTAGAAGGAGCTCCAGGACACCACTCTGGGAACCAGGAGAGATTTCCTGAGGATGCTCTGGGTTTCACACAGCGTTCTCTGATCTGATCTTTGGCTGCAGGGTTCCATCCCTGTGAACCCATCATACAGTAAATGTCCAGCTCATAGCAAGGTCCCCAGCACAGGTTGCAACTGCCTTACACAGAGCAGGAGGCTGGTAGGCTTTGCTAGTATTTGCAAGGGCCCTGGGATTCCAGCTGCTCCTGGCCGGTCTCTCACCAGCTGCAGGCAGAACCCCAATCTTTGACATATGCTGTGACTGGTTTTTCTTTATGAGTCTCCATATTAACCCAGCAGTGACATTCACTTGTTGCCCTTTGCTGACCACATGCTCAGTCAAAGACATCTGCAGTAAAGCTTGGGTCTCAGGGCTGGTGACACAGAGTCAGGCACCTAGTCACTGTTCTGGGAACTGGTGGTGTAATAGGTGGCCTCTGTGAGGGAGGTGCTTGTCCCGAGGACATGTTGGAGCTCTGTGGAAGGCTCCATCCAAACCTGTGAGGACAGTGGACTCACTGTGCGCCCGCCCACCTTCATGCCTGTCTGTCATTTAGAGCATGGTCAAGCATAGGCAAGGGACAACACCTTTCTTAGGGACATAGACTTTTTCTTGGATAGAAACCCACTCTTATTTTGGATGTCAGAA
The DNA here is from genome assembly GCA_004024765.1 of Zapus hudsonius. Taxonomy (NCBI): domain Eukaryota; kingdom Metazoa; phylum Chordata; class Mammalia; order Rodentia; family Dipodidae; genus Zapus; species Zapus hudsonius. The sequence goes on along the minus strand of PVHP010023634.1, from coordinate 3,266 downwards.
CTCTCCTGATATCTAGTGAAGCCACATTTTAAACCAAACATGATAATTTTTGAAACACTAGCTCATGATAATGGCCTTTAAGTAAAGAAATTAGAGGGCATTTGAATCACTCTTCAAGCATTTGCTAATGTAATTGCAGTAAAATAGGCTATCTACAAACCCATTTTTCGAAATGTGTTTATTTTTATGAGCTTGTGTAGCTATATGTAAGTCTCTTGACAACATGTGGCTCAGTTGAGGTCCTTTGGCTTCAAGGAAGGCTGGATATTCCACAAGAGAGTGAAATACAGTTTTATTCTAACTTCCAAGAGACCATTATCCCCAAAGTTGTTCCCTGCTTGTGAGACAGACAAATAGACCCTTCCTAGTGAAAGGACGATAGTCCCTGGAATCCAAGGGACCACCACACCCCATTCTACTCGCATGTCCCCCCATGAGCACAAACAGCACTGTGGGACTTGGGGTGTGCCCAGGTGCCCCAGGTCCTACAGTCATCCCATTCCGGGTCTGGGCATGGCTCCTCTCCAAGCCCACGGGATCTGCTTCCCTAGAAATGAGAAAACTCCCTGGAGCCTCTGCTCTGGGTCAAAAGTCTGTTCCTAGCTAAGTTCTGGGCACTCGTGTTCTACACAGAGATCACACCACTCAAGTTCACACAATTCGAGAATAATATTTTATACAAAGCATTTCACTCCGTCGTCACTCTGTTGTTACTGCGATGGGATGGGATCCTTTTCTCACAATGCATTCACACTCCAGAGCTGCACACGCTGACATTTTCTGCACTGACGTGGTTTAATGCATCTGGACAGAGGGCGAGGAGGGTGGGAGGCTCTGTTCCTTACCTGATGGTTCTCCCGGGAACCATGTGAGTAACCAGGGGACACAGAAGAGGATGCAACAGTCAGGACACACGTTGAAATGCCCAGGCATCATTACTTTACTTTTAAAACATGAAGAAGAGCTCTCAGGGAAATGAATGTGAAATGATTGGAACACAAATGCAATTTTTTGTCTGTAGTGATAATAGGAAAGATTATTTCACAGGTCATATGTCTTCCCACAAATAGCATTAAAGCACTGTGTGTAGTCTCATCCTTACAGTTTTGAATTGCTTGTTAAAATTGCTATGCTAAGAGCACGGTCACGAAATATGGGACTTACGCTGGGCTGTTTACTAGGTCTATGATGGGAAGGACAGTTCCTCACGTCCCCTGGGCGTCTTCACCAAGAGCGAGCTGACGGGGCTGGTACTCAACAGCACATCCAATCACCTGTGGCTGGAGTTCAATACCAATGGGTCGGACACCGCCCAAGGCTTCCAGCTCACCTACACCAGTGAGTAACCCACGTCGATTTCATGCTTTGGTTACCTGCTGCGTAGCCTTACGATGTGCTGATCGGATGGATTGCCAACTGTGTTCTGTTTGACAGTCACATTCTCTAAAGTGATCTAGTCTCCGGCACTTTAAGGGTCTCTCCCTTTAAGAGAGATCTTTAAGTGATCTCTCTCTGGTACTTTAAGAGAGACAGTAATTTTACTGGGCCTGGAAAGGAAATATCTTATGGCATTCAGGGCTGCCGGGTATAAAAATATAGACTGAGGAATATTCTTCACTATCAAAACCTCATAAAAACCTAGGTGACAGGCTGAGAAGATATTTGACACAATTACTAGTAATCTTGGAATGAATGATAATAATATTTATGTAGAAATAGCCATGCACATACAAGTACACGGAAGTATATACAGCAAGGTGTGATTAATTCATTTCTTCTCACTACTGATTTTCCAGAGGAGGAAACTAAGGTAAGTAATCCACAGATTCACAGACAGTTGAACCAGTGTTTGATCTGTATCTCACACTTTGAAACAGCTATCTGTATTAAAACCACCATCTTGTACATCTTGTAACTCAATATGAGATGTAAAATTAAGAAGTTACATTCTCCAAAAAGATGGATTTGCAATACTACAACGGCCAATGGTAATACCTTTAGTTGCAAAGGAGGATCAGGATATTATTTGGTTTGAATAACTAAAGGTAGTCAATCAATTCCAGTACTAATATCTCTAACACAGTCTGACCCTTCACTAAACTAATTATTCACGGAGTTCATGATCATGATCATGACTATATATGTTCAGCATGGAATTCGACAGGGGCTGGTCAGAATTCATGACTTTTTTGACGAGTGTGCAAATAGTCAGAAAAGGTCACTGTCTTCCAATGGCTGTTACCCTGTGAGATAGATGAACTCCCTCACACCCTCCTCTGTGAGCAGAGCTGGAGAAGTCAAAGACTCTGGAGAAAACAGAATTAGAACGGACAAGGGTGTGAGAAAATACATTTTTGACTTTCATAATGTAGTGAAATCTTGGCAAATTGGTTTGTGCACATGGTTAGTAACAATGGGCATAAGAGGGTTAATTTATAATAATTCTATTTAAGTAGACTCCTGCTTTTCAGAGTTTCTCTGTCAGACAATTTCCTCAAGAGCCCCTTTGAGACCATGGTAACTCCTGGTGAAATGCTTGCTGGTACCGCCCTTTCCCCACAACACAACGCGCTCTCCAGCTCTCCACACACGTGTGTGGATTCTGTTTCTTCGTGGTTGTCTTAATCCCTTAATCTTATAACTATACCGACCCTTGAAAAGAAAAGTCAAGGGGAAATTGTTCAGTAATGTTCTGAGTTGAGTGTATGTTACAGGAAGGTGCCAAGCATAACCAGGGAGCTCTTAACTTCTCTGGCCACTGAAAGCATTACTGATACTTCTGATCAACCACACCTCACGACATGATTCCTTATCACCATTCATCCGGAAGCTGTGACCCAGACACTTCTTTGGCTTCTGTTTCTTGCCTTCCTGCTCCACATTGCTTACAGGTGGCTAAGCTCCCACAATGGCCCAGGGAAGTCATCACGCCCAGCTCCAATTTTGTCTCCTTGCTTTTCTAGTCCTGGGAACCTTCCCCTTTCCCTCCCACTTCTTCCAAATGATAGCATTCTTGATCTCTGGGTGCTCAGCCCTGGATTCTCATGGGTGGGGCTTGCCTTCCAAAGGTGATCTCACATATGGTGGGCACTCAGCCTTCACTTTCCAGTTAGGAAGTTCCTGTGCTGTAAAACCCTGGCCGGAGTGGAGACTGAGGTTATAGGCTTGTGTGCTTCCAAGGCTCACCTTCCCATGCTGCGAAGGTTCCTTTCACTTCACTGAGGCACCTTCTGAAAGCTTGAATATGTTCATATGCTCATGGAAAC
>PVHP010023633.1:0-27258 GCA_004024765.1 Zapus hudsonius | reverse complement strand
AGTTCCAGAATGGTGTAAGAAGCTGACCCCCCTTCACAGATCCAAGCAGAGAAAGGAACCCATCACAAGCACCTCAAGCAAGCAAGCATGCACACACATTCAAAAACTCGAACTCTAATAGGAACTCCAGGCTTGAGCTCAGAATGCTCTTTCCATATGTAGAGCTGGAATTCCAGACCTACCTCAGAAACACCTTAGGGCTGGAGCGAGGAGGTTCCAAAAACAAGACAGAATTCTGTCAAAGCTCTTGAGTGCTTTCCCCAGGCCTGAGGCAAAACCCTGTTACTGAAGAAACCACAGACTGCATCGATCAGCATAGAGAAACCCTTCAACGTCCCGAATGGTATCCAGCCCCCAGAAGGCAGTTAGTGCAGTGCTGGAAGGCACGGCATAGGCGGCCAGGGGAAAATGATCTACGACAGCTGGAGTAAACAGAGACCACTGACAGGAAACACAATCGGTGGTTATGAGTAGGCTGACCACACCTCCCAGTAGGAGTGAGCAGCGAACCAAGAGAGGAGCACTTGTGTAATGGAGGAGCCTGGGCCTGGGGGAGACAATCAACAGCTTTCAAATTTGGCCAAATTTTCCACTAAGTGAGGGGGAGCCCTTGTCTGGAACTTGGGATTCAGGGTGATAGGCACCATACACCGTAATCTTGGGCTCCCAAGAAAAGATGCACTATGGGAGCGATTGACAGGGAGGCTACTAAAAATAGAATCTAGGTAATCAAGGATTGTGTATATTTGCTAACCTACACTGATCTCACTCTCAGATGGAGATTGTGTTTGTATTTTTCAGGATGCAGCTAGAGAGCTGGGGCCCATCAAACCCTACCAACTGACCATAGGCCGATAGCTGAGATTCTGGCAAGAGATGAGCCACCAGTCATATTGTGGAGGGTTCCAAACGATTTTCGACACAAAGACCCCTAAGCTCACAACCTTAAAGCAGCCTTAATACTCATCCACCACGACTCAGGGAACTGAGCGGAAGAGGGGGCAGAAAGATTGTGAGAGCCATAGAGGGGGAGACTATCCAGAGGCATGGCACCCCTCAGTAACAACATACTAGGGCCAGGAGAACCTGGCTGAATACAAGGCTATCCATGGTCCCCTGTCACAAGAACTGATACAGATGACCCATGGAGGAGGATATCCAGCTGATTGGGGATGGGGGAGAGGGGCATCAGGGAATTGGGGAAAACAACTCATTGTTTGCCCACTAAATAATGTAACTCATTATGGACAATGAAAAAAATAAGAAAAAAAATATATAATATTCTGAAGCTAATTTGTACTAACCATTTTTTATCCAATCCAGTCTGATGATAGGCCTGAACTTGCCTGTTCTCCTTAAATTAGCTAAATTATGTATTTTTGACCATGAGCATGAATTATATTAATAGTATTAATTTCTTAATATAAATATTCAATTCTTCATCCTTGATTATTATGATATATTCTCTGTGTAGATACATGTTTAAGAGTCAGTTCTGTAGTGTACATTAAAATTCTAAGCTAACCCTTGGATGATTGAGAATGTTTTCAATTAAGATACTTTTTCAATTAGCATTATTTTTCTCACAATTTAGTTGACCCATCATAATGTGGTAGAGATGACATCACAGTATAATAATGGTTGAGATATATACTCTACTAATCTATCATGGTTAAGTCACTAGAGCAAACTCAATTTAAGCATTATTGAATGGTTAAAATTCATCAAATAATTAATAATGCATTTTTAGATTTCTTTAACTTTGAGATTAATTTGTATATGGGCTAATCTTCTTAAGAACACAGTACCATTGTTAGCAAAATTACGAAAATTATATCCATTATTTAAAATCTTCCCAGCTGTGCAAAAAATTTTTAAAAGCAATTATTATAATTTAAACTTTTCATACAATATAGTTTATAATGTACCAGATATAAATTGAATTGCTTAAAATGTTGCTGTTATAAAAACCTAACTCCATTGAAAACTAGGTTATAATGGTTCTGAAACATATAGCCATCCTTTTTAATAGCTACAAGTATAAACCATACATATATTAATATTATATATAACTCTAGTAAACATTTTTGGAAAAATTGGGCTTTGGATTTAATAAGTGAATATTCATATTTTAACTGATTTTACTTTTATAGGCTGATGTATACATTTGAAATATTTGAACTATTCTAAGGCTTGTAATAAATTATTTAATAAACACAACTATTATACTGAAATAGACAAACTTCCTTTCAAATGAGTGATTTGGTTACTTAAATTTTCTTACTTTCCTATTTTTGCAACATTTATATCATTCAGAAAAAAGCTACAGTTGTAACTATAAAAAATAAATATTTGCAAGATTAATTCTATATATTTTTTTAATTCTATATTTTTAAACACAATTATGTTGTATCATCATAGTGTAAGTTTTCTGGTTTGAACTTATAGAGAACTTTAACATGTGAAATAAATTTAAAAAAATCACTCTTTATAGATTATTATATCCATTTTTCACAACTTGATTTTTCTTGAAAATCTAAATTTATATTTATTTTAAGACTTCAAAAACTACTCAGGAATATTGATTAATTTCACTGGGTTTAAATAAATATACCTATTTAGTATAAAATACCATGCAGAAAGTTCTGTACATATATACAAGGAGACATGCAAACAGATGAGGAAATGAACTACACTAGTTTAGTGAACATATTGATTAATGCAAACTTACCATTAAATCGTGTATATTAATGATGTCCAACTGATTAACATACATGAGGTGCCAATTTTAAGATAAAAGATGTTAGCATGTGTGAATAATATGTGATTACATTGTTTAGCACCTGCAAGTAATGAAAATTTGCTAAATGTGGAAATTTTAAGGCTCTGGGTATATTCTTTCAGCTCAATTTCATGTATCAGGTTAATTTCTTGGTTTTATATAATCAGAACTGATTGTCCCATGATGTCTGTCAAATTGAAGCTTTCATAATGCTATTGTCTGTCTTAAATTTGCCCAAGTCCTTTAATCTTTGTCCTACTTAGGCCCATATAAGTAATATTGTCATTTTTGACATAAGCTAATGTCATTTTGTTACAAATTCCATTTTCTCATGGCAAAATCATATGCTCACAATTGCAACCTGATTTCTTTGTAACTTTATAAACATTATATTAATTATGAAATATGCTATTAAATTACTTTAGCTTCAAATACTTTTTTGATGTCTGTATTGTCCCTTTGCTACTCAGTATACTATTTCATCACTATATTAACAGAATAAAATTTGTAAAACATCCTAGCAGCCTTCAAAGATACAAACGTCAAAAGGAGTCAGGAATGTCATCTTGTCATATATCTTTGAAAGCTGAAAAACTGGCTGTAGTTAAAGAACAAAAGGTCTGGAACAGAGCTCAAAGCATAGAAAGAAATGTGTGCAGAGACTAGGAAGACTCCTGTTGAAATCGCTCAGAAAGCCAAAGCATGCTCCCAGAGCACAGGCACACAGAACTGCTCAAAGTTTTGTTGAATGGAATGGATGCATGAGAATATTGGGACTTCAGTGGCAATATAAGTTTCATTGAAGTCTCAAATTATTCAAAGATGACCATGATATTTAGAAATGTAGTTATTCCCTGAGCAAGGTGATGCCTTCCATTGTGAAAATTGGTTCTCCAAAGTCAGGATGTATCTGAAGTACAATTCACATACTGTCATATGTGAATCCTGCTTCTAAATTCCAACTGTACGTGTTTCATTTGTAATATCTGTAAAGCCTAGGAAGTTTAAAAACAGGAGTGTGGGGAGAAAATGGGGCAGGGAGAATCCTTAAGGAAGGAACAGGATGGAAGTGATGTGGAGGTACAGGAGAAGGGAGTCTTGGAATGTTAGTGTTAAGCAAGATTGAGGGCAGGGGGATGTAGGGAGTGGGAGACTGGGTAAGCAAAACATAGTAGATATGAAGAACGCATATGGGATTCCATTACCTTATAAACTAATTAAAACATAATTAAAAATAAGAGAATGAAGAGAACTACCTGGCATGGCTGAAAGCTGCTGCTCCCAGAAACCATTAGTTACATATTAAATTTAAAAATAATAATAAGGGAGGTATGGGATACTTTCCTATAAGCTGTCGGTCTGGGATACCGCAGAGGTTTTCAAAACAACACAGGATGCAGTTATTGCTTTAGGTGTCCATCAGAATTAAAAAGTAATACCTGGTAGCTGCAGACTTCACATCCCGTGGATGCAGGATGTAGATAAATCAAGAAGGAATTGAACTAGAAGCCTTTTTCTCTCAAGTAACTCTCCTAGTGTTATACAGGCTAATTTGAAACAACAGTAATCAGTATCCTCACCCAGGGATGGAATGTGTGTCCTATAATACTGATCTGCTTATGGGATTTGAGACTCACTCTATGAGAAGGAATTCATACCTGAGATTGTAAATCTGCTCAGAAGTACACGGTTGGGAAGGCCATAGACCTTAGGGATGAACCTCCTAGGGGTTTTACTGATCAAATGTGTTGATCACCTGCCTTAGAAATATTTAGGCTCATAATCACATATTAGTAATGCTCTCAAGTAAGTCATTCTCCTGTGCTTGATCCTGTTTTGTTGTCAATATGCTGGGATTATTGTAGTCCACTATAGCTATAACACATATATATGAAAAATCAATATTTGGAGAAAGAAGAATCCTTAAGAACAAAAAAAAAAATGAATTTAAAGAGAAAAAGTAAGCCTCCTTGGAGTTTGCCCTTGAAGCACATCATTTATGGTACTTTGTATTAGTGGTTTTATAAAACACCTGACAATTAAATAATTATGACCTAATAAATTAAAACTGCTAACAGCCCTTTATTTACTTTTAATTATGACTTACATAATTCTTTATTAAACAAATATTTGTCTAGCAACTACATTTTGCTAGATAGGAAGAATACATTATTAAGCAAACTATAATTCCCCTAGCTATGTTTTGACATTAAAGAATTGAAATATGTCATTTCAACATAAATTATCTGAGTATAAATAAATCTGCTATAAAGGAATGTTCTATTTTGTCTAGATGCTGATGAATGAAGGTATTGCCTTATTGCCTGTGAGAAAACTTATAATACATTTTTTCCATTTATGATCTTAAGAAAACTTTAAAAAACTAGTTCCTTCAAAAAAGGAACAAGATTCAAAGATGAATGACATGAGTTTGTAATTAAGATGACCTTGATTCTAAAGTTATTAACTAAATATTGGACTTTGTTCAAAAATTAAGACATACAACCAGGCTTCTGGATTAGAAATATATGCCATCATTCACGATTCCCTAATTGAGGGCACTGGACTTGCAAAATGTACTTTGTCAAAATTAATTCAGCAAACTCAAAAATCCTTTCATTACATTCTGGGAAGTTTGAATTACAATCTGAATATTAATTCAAAAAACTTTATTTTCTTTCCTTGCTCATATAGAAATGATGATATCTAAAACAATTTATCTCTTTAAAATATATAGTCATAGTTTGATGACTTTGAATTGAGTATTGCATGCATATACATGCATATAAGCAATATGCATTTCATAATGATGAATATTAACATTAATAAACCTTGAAGGAAAATGAAAACTTCAGTTCTGCTAACTGGTCAGGATAATGGTTTCTTCAAGCTATTTCAATTACAGAGAAAAGTTTACTCTGATCATGGAATTTGGGTTTATGTTATTGAAAGAGAATTAACAGGCGATTTTATATATGTTTTTGTTCTAAATTCATTATACAACATCATTTTATAAACTGAGAACCAGGGTTAAAATAACGTGTTGTTTTTCAATGTACTATTTTCCTCATTTCCTGTGTTCCTAATGGCTAAACCACATTTGTTTTTAATTAGTTTCTTCAATGACATTGTACTAAATGAGTCACAAACTTCCCTTTAGTTTTTGCATATTTTTAATTATTTGTCTAGAATATGTTATCACCTAACAACAGCAAATATCATTAACTAAAATAGTATGCATGGGGCCAACTCATAAGTGCTCAAGGTAGTTAAATTTAAAGTGGTCCAATAAAATATAGCATTATCATTATAGTAATGATTGTCACCTTTCTCATCAAATATAGAGTACTGTGGCCATGAATTACTTTGCCTGGTTTGAACTAGGTAGAAGTAGACTGAAATGATATAGATTTAATTTTTCCTAGCTCCTTTTTATGCAACCATGCAGTGCAAGTCTCTATATTTCCTCCTCTATGTGAAAGTGATATCTATAGTAGCTTTTTATATAATTTGTCTCAATAACTAAAAGATTATCCATAAATGAATTCTTACAGTGTCTGGTCCATGAAAAGTACATAATAACTATTGATATATACCATTATTTCTAGTTAACTATAACTCTAACCTTGTTTTAAAATAATGAAAAATCTTGATAAGGTATGAAGGCTTTTAAGAAGTTGAAAAAATGAATAATTATAGAATGTAATGATAGTTTTATTTGTTGACACATTATATGTTGGAGAATAAATGTGTACTTTAAAGACAGTCTGAAAATTTCACTTACTATTTTATTTTGGGGGGTAAATTTCAGTAAATACTCTTCAGCTGTGGTGTATTTCATTTAAGCTGAAATTATAAAACCTTCAATGAAAATATACCTGTGACAAACTAAGTATGGATATTATTTGATTTTCGACAATATTCTATATGTATTAAGCTTTGCAGAAAATTTTGGTTTATAATCATTATAGCAAAATTTTTTGCAGAAGAGTCACAGCTAGCCCTCACAGGTCATGATATTCCAAGCATATTAACAGGGCCTTGGATGCTTCCAGATCTTCACTCTAAGTCTGGTCACTTTTCTGAGATCTAGCTCAAAAACCATAAACTTTTGTGGTATTTCAAATTTATGTCCCCATGCACTCAGGTGTTTTATTAGAGCTTCTATCTTGGGTCTCTGGCAGGTGTGTGTGGGGGGTGTCTTTTGGTCCTGCCTTAAGATGTCTTTCCCAGAGATCTGTTTTCCAGCCCAAAAGTATGCAGAGAAGTCTGGGCTTTCTTGGGATCCCTGATGCTGGTGAGTATTTGCTGCTTTTTGGTGAGTATTTTCTTTTTTGGGGATTTTCCTGGCTGTTTTGGTTGTTGCTGCTTGGATTTATGAAAGGAAGCCAGCCTCTTCCACCACAGATGGAACTTCCCCTGAATCTGTAAACCGAAATAAACTCCCTTCTCCTCTAAATTTGCCTGGTTTGTATGTTCACTCCAGCAAATGTGAAACTGAATAGAATTCCTTTCTTTTCATCCTTTCTATCCCCCTTTTGGAAACCAGCAAAAATTCCAAGTATACTTGCTTTGTCACCTTGGGGTGTTTTTCTAAAATAAGAAATTTAGAGTTTTTAGAATTTAGAGAATTTTTATTAGAATTTTTAAAATTTAGAGAATTTTATTTTAGAATTTTTAGAAGTTAGATAATTGTTTCCATAATTCTCTTTGGTTTATTTATTATTATTATTTTAAAAAGATGTGAGTGTGATGCTTAATCCTTTAAACTTTAATCCTGGCTCTCTGCAGGCTGAAGTGGGAGGATTGCCATGAATACCAGACAGTCCTGGAGCCTGAGGTCCGGTTGAGTATGGCCTGCCTAGAAGAAACAAAATAAATAAAATAGGTCTTTACCCTCTCTTGTCTTGTCATGCACAGGAGCTCTCTGTATTTTTTTTTCCTTTTCTCTTCTCTTAATCTAATAAAGTCTAACCCTCAAAAAAGAACTTTTAGGCTACATAGATAGTTTTAAAATAAGGTAGAGGCAAAGTGAGTTTATTTCATATAAAACATTAGACTAAAATTATGCTGAGATAGAAACTCCAAATTAATAAAACAAATGAGAAAATAGTAAATGAAGGCCACAATTTATCCACATTTTTTGTGTCACTTTCCTGTGTCGATGACTTTATTAGTGAATGGGAATGAATGCTGCTTCATCTTCTCAACCTTTTTTTTTTTTTGCTTTATTTGAAAAGTCATTTAATCTTTTTTTCATTAAAAGATAATTATACCACAGGTTGTTAGGCAATTGCATTTCTCAAATCAGTGAAATCATGATTGTATACTTCTTTTTTGACAAGATTTTTATGTAAGTACAGATTTATTATAGGAAGTAGACATTTAACAAATAGTCGTATTTTGGCATGATTTCATACTATTTGATATAAACAAAACAGGTTTCTCACAGAGGCATGCCCTTTTCTTACCCCAGGCACCACAGAGGCTATTCAAGAACCCCTCTGGGATTCCATCCAATCTCATACAGTAGTTGACAAAGAGTTCAAAGGAATTCTGTTTGTACAGTCCCACTGAGCAAACCAAATTTTAGCTATATACGAACTAAGACGAGAGCAAGTTCCCTGAAGCCTTTATTCTTTATCATGTCTACTCTTCAGTGTCATTTCAGCTTTCATTGTGATATTTTGATAAGGGTCAGCTTTGGCTAATTTTGTTTACAATGTTTACTAATGCTAGAGTTACTATTTTTTTTTAATTTTTATTTTATTTATTCATTTTCAAGCAGAAAGATAGATAGAGAGAGAGAGAGAGAGAGAGAGAGAGAGAGAGAGAGAGAGAGAGAGAGAGAGAGAGAGAGAGAGAGAGAAGAGAGCGCACCAGGGCCACCACCTTGTGGGTCTGGCTTATGTGGGTCCTGGGAAATTGAACCCAGGGCCTTAGGCACTTAGGAGGCAAGTGCCTTACCCGCTGAGCCATCTCTCCAGCCCAAGTTACTATTTTTTTAACTTCATTTTTGCATGCATTGTTACTCGGGTTATATATGGTAGAATCTATCAATTTTGGAACAGCTTTATTGCTATGAAAGTTTAAAATGTGAAATTTAAAAATACGTTTCTGGGGTTGGAATGATAACTCAGCAGTTAAAAGCATTTGCTTGCAAAGTTGGATGGCCTGGGATAGATTTCCTAGAACCCATATAAATCCAGAGGCACCAAGTGGTATGTGGAGTTCATTTGAAGCAGCAAGAGGACCTGGCAGGTCCATACTCACTCTGTTTCTCTGTCTCTTCCTCTGTCTCCATCTTATAAATAAATAAATATTTTAAAATAGGATTATAAGTCCTACCGACCTATATGTTGTATATATTTAAATAAATAACTCAAAATAAACACAGTGCACGTATACCTTACTGGTCATAGATGTCTTACTTTTTTTGTTTGGTGGTTTGGTTTTGTTTTTCAAGGTAGGATCTTGTTCTATCCCAGGCTGACCTGGAATTCAATATGTAGTCCCAGGTACCTTGAACTCACTGCTACACTTCAACCTCTGTCTCCACAGTGCTAGGATTAAAGGCATGCTCCACCATGCCCAGATGTATTGTTATTTTAACCTTATTATTGCCACAGTATTTTATAACAATTTTGCTAGTTATAATTAATTAAGTGCTAGTGATCCACATACAATATGTTTAAGATTTGTTAAATATGAAATATGCATTTGTGTCATCATACATAGAAACCTACATTTGAAAAAGACTGAGTAATGGTCACCAGAAAGATCCAACAACATTTGCTCTCTAATAATAAAATAATTGATTAAAAACAGACCTCGTTAAAATTCATAGGTATGTTAGTGATTAAAAACTTTTAAATATCACCTTGAAAGAGAAATAGAAAGGAGTCTGAGATCAGATTTGAACTATTTTCAAAGGCAATGTTTCTTGTGGACTTGGAGTAATTAATTCCTTATACTATATTTGCTAATGTTTTCATGATAACAATTCACTTTGCTTATTAAATTGGTAACATACCACCTCAGATTAAAGAAAAACAATTTTTTTATGAATTAAATGAAAACTTCCGAGTTAGTGTTTGATAATGGACAACACCAGATACTGACATTTAATGGAATTAAGTGTGTCCCATGTAATTAAATTACTCCAAAACTAGCTAATCCTCATTCTCAACTTGACTTTTTAACTCTGTGGCTGTCTGTGAGTGCATTTCCTGAGACATTTAACTGAGGCACAAAAAAGCACCCTAAACATGGGTGGCTCCATCCATGCATGGAGTGGGGGCCAAACAATAAAAGGGAGAAAGTTAGTGTCATACTAGTAATCTTCTCTCTCTGCTTCCTGACATTAGACATAGTGTGACCAGCTAATTCTTGTTTCTGTTATGTTGTCTTCCCTGCCAGGATGGGCTCCATCCCCTGAAATAGTGAGACAAAATAACCCCTTCTTCCTTAAGAAACATTCTCCAAGTATTTTCTTACAACAAGGAGAAAAGGAATCAATAAAGAAAGGTACCATAAAATTGTAACAAAAATGTAAATAATTTTTGAGTGTGTGTGTTGTGGTGTGTGTGTGTGTGTGTGTGTGTGTGTGTGTGTGTGTGTGTGTGTGGCGCTCATGTGCACGAAATTGCTGGTATTGTATGTTTTTGCATGTAGAGGCCAGAGATTGACATTGGGGGTGTAATTCAATGACTGTCACCTCTTTTACTTTCTTTTTGATGCAGGGCCTCTTACTGAATTTGCAGCTAATTGACTTGGCTAGTTTGGTTGGGCAGCAAGCCCTTGAGGTCCATTCATCAATAGGGTTTAGGTATAAACTACCTTACCTCAGTTTTATGTGAGTGCTGAAAACTGAACCCAGGTCCTCATGCCTGTGTAACAATTTACCTATTGAACTGTTTCCCCGTTTTTCTTCCAATACATTTGTTTTCAAGTGATGACATAACTATCACATCATGTTGAGAAGAGGCAAAGTTAAAATAGGTAACAATTAACTTATCTTTTATTTCATTTTTTCCATATTTATTGTCAATAATTAGATATATAGTCTAAGAAAGTCTTATGATGATATCCCCATTTCCCTCCTCCCTGTCCCCAATCCGCTGGGGGCCCTCCTAATTGGGCTTGGGATAGGGGGTTATGGATTTTATAAAGGTAATCAGGATTTTTTTCCCCCATCATGACTCTTACAATCATTCAGCCTCCTCTTTTGTTCAGATCCCTGAGTCATGGTGGGTGAGTTTTAGGTCTACTTTACTGTTGAGTTCTTAAATCTCTCTCTGGATTTCTGCTTTGGATTGTGTTAGGTATCCTTAGTATCTCTATCCATTATCCTTTGACAGGTTATCTGACTTGCTGTGGAGGTAGTTCTCTTGTTCAGCTCACAACTTCCACAGAGGTTTTGTCTGGGCTCTGTATCATAAATTAGAGGTGGTTCATCTCCTACATGTGTGTCAGACATCATCTCAGGTCCTGTTGGTGGGGTTGGGTTGTCCATGGTTCTCGCTGCTTTCTGAAACATACAAACAGAATCTCCAACAGAGAGTGATATTGGTTAAATGAGACAAAATTTGTTAATTTGGTGACATTCTAAAGGGACTTATTTTAAGTTGTAGTATATCTTGGCTTAGAGAAAGAACAGCTTTTGCATTTTCTTATAAATAACAGAATACTTGGCCTATTCTCTTCTTAATAAAGAATGCTTAATCTAGATTGAAATAGGTCTAATTTAGATTCCTTTTTAATGTTTTATGCATAATTTTCTTAATTAACCACTCTTATAGCTGTCAATCATATTGTTAAATGGTGATCTTTTTACATTAGCAATTCTGTTTAATTTAATAAACATACCTATTCCTTGGATTAAATTACCATGTTAGCTGTTAAGGAAGTTTTGGACTGTTAGAAATTAGAAACTCATTTTGATGTAATATTTTTCTGAAATATAACTTTTGATTTAATATTTAAGTAATAACTATTTAATAATCCAATCATATCTTCAGAAGATTTGTGCTCAATTTGCTTTATTTTAAGCTTTTTTGTTTTTAATTTGTTTCCCAGGGATTTCATCTACAATATATATCCAAGATGCTTATTAAAATTAAAATTTGTTTATAATAGTAACTGAATCTACATAGTTAATGTTATATTCTCAGGACCAACGATCAAGATAATAATGTTGTTTATCTAAGAAAGCATGTATTCTAGAATTCCAAATGGAAAAGAACCATCATGCTGGGGAAATGTAGAGAAATAACCCTCATAAAGCATTTCAATATTTTTCTATTATCCCCATGAAGAAATCACATTTTACATCTGTTTGCATAAGTCAGAAAAAACAAAGAACACACCCCACATTAGCTGTGCTAATGGAGAATGTCTATGCTGCTCTGAGAAAGAGCTGTGACAAGCTGTGGCAAATGTGCAAGCCAAGTTCAAAAGAAACTGACTTGATGAAGAGACATTTTACTATGGGCCACAAAGTGCGCCAGGTCATTGACCACAAGCTCTTTCCACAGCCTGTTTTCATTGAGAGTTATAGGAGAGTTGTGAAAGGCGGTGGGGAATTCATCATATTTAGACCTCTAGAGTGCATTAACACTTTTTGCAGAGCTCACCATCTTTCAGATATGCTTACTTCAATGATTTTTGACCAATTGCTTACTCAAAAAAAAAAAAAAAAAAAAAACTGAGGAGGAACTGAACCACTCCAGTTGTCTTTGCCTGTTAGTACACAGAAAATGGTGATCACGTCTTAATTTACAGCAGCACACTAGATAAGACAAATGTAAGAAAAATGCTGGTTACATAGTAAATATCAAGGTAGATTATGATGTGTTTTAGCTGTGTTTTTTTTTGCAAGATGATAGAGTGTTTATTACCTTGACCATGATATTCATGGGTAATGATTATTCCAGGCTTATCAAATTTTATACTTTAACTAGTCTTGGGTTTTAGCATGTTAGTTATACTTCAGGAAATAAAGTTGCTGAAAAAATATTTTTTTCTGATTTTGAAATAAATTGGTAAACTAATTTATTTTCCTCTCTGTTTCTCTTTCTTTCTTTTTAAGTCTTTGAAAAAGAAATCTGTAATGTGACATATTCTTTCTTGCTTTTTATTAAATAAAATATTCTTATTTTTTCTAGTAACTTGTAAATTATAATAATATTCTTTTATTTTTCTCTTATTATCTCACTTTTATTTTTGCCATTAAAACCAACCTATCATTGTTAAGGTAACCATTTTCATATGGTTTGTGTCCTAACCTAGGACACAATTGAAAATAAAATGAGTTCTATATGTATTTACTATAAGACACACAATTGCAGTGCACAGTTTAAACTTAAAAAAACCTGGGAAACCCAATGTCAGTTGAGCAGTGGTTAATCCCATGCTTGAATTTCATGTTAAGTAATGTAGAAAAAATTTGAAACCTTTACTAAAATCACACTTTCCAGGATTATATGTTTGATTGGATATATTTAAATTTTTATTCAACCATATTGTTAGTATATCAATATTTACATTTTTATTTTGTTTGATCTATTGATTTCCCATTATTTTTGTTTTCAATCAAATTTTGTACCTGAAATTTTAAATTTGAAATACATTTCCACCATCATGAAATGTATTTGAGTTTTTTTTAATAAAGTATCTTTCAAGAAATCCTGTTTGTAAAGAGTATGTTTCTCCCTCTATAGTTTTGAGAGTTGTATTGACTATGAATAGAATCTTTCGTTAAGATTTCCCTTGGTACACTGAAACCATTCTTTGCGTGTGTTGGAAGGGATTAAGAGAATGGGGCTGAAACTGGAGTTTTGTATAGGCTAACCAAACACTTCAAAACTGAGCTATATTCCTAGTTCTTCACTATTTTATTTTATTTTATTTTTTAAATTTTAGTTTGTTTTATTTTTTTGAGACGGGTTCTCACTAAATTGCTCAGGCTGGCCTTGAATGTAACCTTCTAATTTAGCTTCTGGAATAGCTGGGATTACAAGCCTGTCCTTCCAAATCTGGCAAAATACTATTAAATTATCTTTTGTGAGGCAGAACATCACAGCAGGGGGGCAGGATAGATCAAAATTACTTAGCACATGGTGACCAGGATAAAACACAGAGACAAAGGACCCTGCATATCCATTTCCCTTTCTAGAGTTTGCCTGTAATAACCTTTCTTCCATCAGGATATACCTTCTCGAAGCTCCATCATTGATGAATAGGAACATAGACTTCTGCTAAATTTTAATGTGAAGATTGTCTTTGGGGGACATGTAATCTCCAGATTGTAACAATTACCCAGGATCTTTCTATAACACTGGTACCCTAGTCTCACATGTTCTCAGAGAAAACCAACAAAAACTTGTCTAATTACTAGAGTTTGGATGTAAGCTTTCTGGAAAGACTTACACCTCACCATTGATGGGCTGCTTCAGGCACAGGAGACATTGTGAACACAGCCAAGGTTAAAGAAACCTGCACCCTACCCAGGGGTGAGATCTGGGTGATGTGTGAGGGCTGAGAACAGACAGCTATGCATCAGAAACAAGTTTCACACTGTTTTACTCACAGTACTTCAAGAATGGCTGTAAAGCACTTGAAAAAATATTGCCCTTCCGTGGTTGGAGGATTCACTGCACAGCAATGTGGAAGTGTGGTTGCAGGCATCCCACTTTCGGTGACAGAAGAACCAAATCCTTGCCCTAGGGATCTGAAATACAGACATTTGGGGTATGCAGGAGGTCCTTTGATATTTGTATTTAAGCAGAGTACTTAAGGAACATATTTCAAGCCTAGAACAAGGAGAGATAATTGCACAGCAGGCAGCATGATCCGATCTGGCTGAAAGGGATTTTTATTTCCCAGTGAAGAAATTTTCCAGGTCCCTGGCCAAGTTCATACAACCAGATGGGATGGAAGCAGAAACTGCACAGACTGCTTGTTCAGTTGCTTGTTTTAAGTTAACCTCCACGTTTTAAGCCAGCATTTGATCTTGTACCCAATGCATCTTTTCTATGGCCACTTTCTCTGCAGAGGCAAGACCCTAGTTCTGGAAACATACAGCCATGGTTTCTTTCCTGCTGGAGCAACAGCAATGCTTTTGACACTGGTTGGAAAGAAAGCTTGGCTTCTTGTTTTCTCTATTAGAGCTACATAGTGTTTGGAGGCTTCTATATGTGATCTGAGATTGACTATGTTTACATTTAATGTTCTATGTAACAAGTACCAATGTAATCATGCTTCTGCTATGTTTTTTTAAAGTTTTCAAAATCCCTTTCTAGTCTCATACAATGCTCCAAATATATATACATTTTATGATTAATTTTCTTTTTGAAAAAGCATGATCGATGCCTGGTATCTTATATTTTTTTTACAGCAAGAGTGACCATTTGTATTCACTTCTCAGCTAGGATAATTTTAAAGAGATACAGGGATCTGAATGCATGTCTAGACTGAGATTTATTTTATGATTATAAAATTGCTTCTGCTAGGGAAACCATAAACCTAATTCTTTCTATGTTATTATAAATAAATTAATTATAAACCTTCCTTAAAATGCATCTTCTATAATCAATACATGAGATGTGCAATTGTTTAATTATCTCATAATTACATTGAGTAATTCTACACATGATTTCCTTCGACATCTACAAAGACATGGAACATGCAGAGGTTAATTGTATTAATTTATATCGCCACACACAGCATATTTTCCAATTGTATATGCAAATAGGTGCATAGTAACATAAATTACATATTTCATTTAATATTCAGAACAATAATGAAAGATTTGCCACCATGTGTTTTGTACATTAAGATGATAATGATATTGGTTTAATTGATCTTTTGAACAAATACAATGCAGAGAACTAATTCTTTAGGTCAAAGGAGTGCTGTGTTTTGACATTATCACAGTGAATATTAGCATAAGGGATACTGAGAAGACACTGGTATGATAATATAAACAGATATTTTAGTTGTTGAAAATATTCATAATTAGAAAATTGGGTGTACTATTAGCATAAAATGATGAAGCATTTATGGTCCAGAGGAGCTTTCGGAGCTTTAACCGAAGCAGTATTTGTATTGTATATCAAGTAATAATATGTTTTCAAAGCTTTCATGAAATACAATGAGTTTAATATAAAATTTTCTAAGTTTTACATATTTCAATGCATTCATTTATTTAATAAGTTTTTTAGGCTTTCATCAAACGTAATGAAGACAAAAGAAAAAGAGGCACAGTTTCAGAAATGGTTGTGCCGTCCATTGAGGTATTGGTTAGAGAGACCTATAAGGTTCCCAAAGCAAGGCAGGCTTCTGCTAGCGCTTGGTGACCCACATGAGCTAAAAAAAAAAGACTCGATTGCTGAAGATACCACAAGCCAAGGCAGAAAACATGGAAAGATCATGCTGGAATAATGGCCCCTTACAATGTGAACAATCAGGGGATCCTGCTAGTTATAAAATCAACCATCAGACAACAGGCACACACCTTTGCTGTAGTGGCACTGAGACTATGAAGGTAACCAAAACACTCTAAGTGGATAAGAAGTCCACTCAGTGGGCAAGTACTCATACCTGGTACAGTGAACCCAAGTCAGAATTGAAGACAATGGTGACAGACTCCAGTGAGAGAAGAAGCTCCCACTAGTCTTTGACCAAAAAGTGTAACTACACCTATCAAAATCTCTTTTAATTAACTGTGATTATCCTGTTTAATCCATGCTGCTCTCTCCATCTTTGTTGGACAATCTTCATTCTTTTATAAAAGAAGCCAGTGAAAACCTTGGAGAACAAAAATCCATTAATATGACAAGAAAAGATGACTGGGAGCCTGAGATGAGCCACCTTTAACATATCTGCCACAGTCCAGGTAACACCACAGAAGAAACCAAGACTTAAATATGAGTGCCATTCTCCAGGCAAGCCTGTCAACTGGTTTAGGGAGATAGTTATTGGCACTGGGGACATTAAAAACTTGTCAAAGATGAAACCCACAAGTTGCTGAGAGCTCAACATTAACATAGATTTATAATCCACTTTCCAAGGCTCAGGAAACACTGGGGAAGTTTGAGCAGAAAGCTTGTAAAAGCCACACGGTGGGAAAGGGAATTCTGAGGCATGCGTCAATTTATAGCAACTGACTGCTGTATTCATCACACATAACCCCATGATAAATTCCAGTAATGCCATAGAGGAGGGCTTTCACTGGAATGGATATGGGGAGGAGAGGATATGACAAGATAATTCAAGGGGAATAGGACCAACACATAATTTGTTCATGAATAGAGTTCCAAAGTTAAAAAGAAAAAGAAACTGGGACATAATTGTGATTGAGGCAATGTTGTTCAGTCACCAAAAAATTAATGCCATTTTCAAGGATAGTATTTACTATGAATTAATAAAAGTAAAATATTAAAGGTATCATATTTAATGCTTCAGCTCACTTTTCATATTAGAATTGGGACAATGGTGTTTCTCTGTAGTTATTTGAGAGAAAATATTTCAGAATAAAAATATGTAGATCCAACAATAGTACTTTAAAAATATAATTTCATTTCCACAAAAATTAGCATGTCATCAACTTAAATGAACAAACTTTTAAATTTATATTTCTTGAAATGTAATGAAGTTATTGATTTCTCTATTCATGTATATATTTGGGTATATAGTAAAATTAAGCAATTGTAATATACATATGATATATATATACTTGAATATATATAAACATATATAAAATACATTTGTACATATGTAAATCTTCATTGCACATATCTTGAATGCATAGCTAATATATAATGCTAAAGTTAAGAACAGAACTTTCAGTGGTGCTAAACTTTCTGATATAGAAAAGCACAGAAAAAAAGCAAGTGAATAATTAATGTTTATGTTTCTTTGAATCAGAACCTAGTTGTAATAATAATTAAAGCTACATATACTTTCTAGAGTAAAAATACATTTTGTGTATATCTTAATAAATATGTTTCCTGTTTAAATTTAGCTTGCATTTTAAATAATGATTGTGGAAATATTTTCCTGCCTGTTCATACATTCGGATTATATTCATTGTTTCTCATAACTTTTTTGCATAGCAAAAACATCTGGGACACTTTATTCTATGCAGGTGCCTGGCTAACACTCCTACAGATACTGATTTAATTGGCCTGGTTTGCAGCCAGGGCATCAGGGTTTGTAAGAACTTCCAGGTGATACAAAAACGCTGCCAAGGGAGAGAACCACTGATCTGAAAGATTAATTCTTCTAAATAGTCTTTAACTTAGAGATATATAAAATTGATACATTCAATGTCTTATTCCCACACACCTCTAAAATTGATCAATCACTGACACATCAGATTGAGAGGCTAGGTGTATATGTATAACATATTTTCTGTGTGATCAAGATGTATTATTATCATTTAAATCAGTTGATTGTGATGCTTCTTTCTCAAAACTCAAAGCGTAATTGTTAAGTATTTGTTTTCTCTTTTACAATATCTGCACATAATTAAATGAGTGAGAATGATATGGTCATCCTTATGTCTAAAGTAATGCTACTTTGCATGAAAGTCTGTTCTGCCCTGTGAGGCATTTCCCAGTGGGCTGTTCTCTAGTGCTTCATTAGTATTAGTGCTTCTGCTAAAGGAAGTGTAACGTCCACTCATTATGTAATGAAAGGACTGCAGGAGTCCCAAATTAGTGTTCTACTTAGGTATTGTTTTAATGATGGCAATTATCACCGATGGCAATGTGACTGCTTCTCAGGTGCTAAAGTAAACAGTGTTCCATTGAAGAATGTAAGAAGGGGTACAATGACTCATATTAATGAAATAGCCTTATAATCTTGTCAGATGAAATGAAACACCTTGTGGGACTATTAGAGGCTGTATTAACTTGGATCTCTTCCTATTTACTTAACGAGTTTTAATTTATGCCATGTAAATTTTCCACACTGAGTTAGACAGAAGTCATCACTATAAAGTCTAGATATTCAAACTGTTCCAACAGCAAACTCATGGGATCTAGAACTCTGAATATGCTTAGAAATGCTTTCAACACACAAATACACACACACACACGCACACACACATACATACACGCACACACACACACTCAGGTGCCACCAAGACAATGGTGTAATTGCTGCCAGAATCCTATGAAAAAATAAACAGCAAAGAAACACAATGAAAAAAAGCAGAAACTCATAAACAATAAAATTTACTGCAAGTATAGCAGATAAAGGTTAAAGAAAAAACAATGACCAAAAGAAATACATACATAGGCTTAAGTATGCTTAAAAGTGTTTAGCAAGTATAATGTTCCTCATGGTCTTCTTAGTTGAAGTAGCTGGTGATTCCAATAAGATAAAGGGAGAAATTCCTTCCTCTATATTCATATCTTGTCATAAGCTCTTGATGGATACTTGAATGACAAGGAGGTCTTATCAGGAAGATGCCTAAGATATTTATTTGGTCTAGTAGTCTCTAACATAATGAAGATAAATTCTATGTACTCAAGGTGATTATATTAAATTTAAAACTTCTCATGAAAGAAAACTATCAGCAGAGGAAAAAAGAAAGCCTATATAACAAAGAAAATCTTTGTCATATATTCCGCTCACAGGGGGATGATATTTAGATAAAGTCTTGCACAAGTGACACACCAAAATAACAAAACCTGTCAATGTATAAATGGGATAATGAAATGAACAAATAGAGAAAAAAACACAAATGATCAACAACAATTGAAAATACTCAATGTTCTTAGCTATCAAGGAAGTACAAATAAAATACTTTGAGTTTTCATCTCACTCTGGTCAGAATAGCTATTATCAGGACAACTAATGATAAAAAATGCTTATGAGACTGTGGGGAAATAAAAACTTTTATTTATGTTGGAGAAGAGGATAGAAAATGATACAGCCACTATGGAAATCAGTGTGGAGGTTTTTCAAAAAGCTAAAAATTGAGCTATCATAGTATCTAGCAATACCACATCTAGGCATTTTCCCAAAAACCTATTCATCCTACAATATTGAATGTCCATGTTCATTGTTACTCTGTTCATAATAGGTAGGAAATAGAATCAAATTAGATGCCAATCAATTGATGGCCAGATAAGGAAAATTTGTTACATAGACATAATGAAGTTTTAATCAACCATAAAGAAAAAAAAAAAGTTTTGTGGGCTGGAGAGATGACTCAGTGGTTAAGGCACTTGCCTTCAGTGCCTAAGGCCCTGGGTTCAATTCCCCAGGACACACATAAGCCAGACCCACAGGTGGTGGCCCTGGTATGCATCATCTCCTCTCCTCTTCTCTCCTCTCCTCTCCTCCCCTCCCCTCCCCTCCCCTCCCCTCCCCTCTCCTCTCCATCTTTCTGCTTGAAAATGAATAAATAAAATATTTTTTAAAAACGGAAAAAAAATAAGTTTTGTAATTTGCATAGAATGTATAGAATCTGAAAAAAAAAACATACTAAGTGAGGTGACCCAACGTCAGAAAGAAAAGAATCAAATATTCTCATATGAGTATCCCAGATGAATAGTCATATATATGTCAACAAAGAGTGTGAGAGTGAGCATTTCTGTGATTAAAACAGGAAATTAGGACTGGGAAACAAAAGGTGACTGTGATGGTTCAGTTTTGTTGTCAACCTTACCTTTCAAGTAATCTTGGGTGGATCTCTGAGGATGTTCACAAGAAGGCAGCCTCTCAGTAGGGGGCAGGATATAAAGAAGCTCAAAGAAGCTAGAAATAAACATCCTTTCCTGTGTGGGCAGTGCAGGAAGGAAATTCCAGAGACTCAGGAAGCCATTAAGTCTGGGGAAAGGTTATAAGACCCCACCCTAAGGCTATATAAAGGGGAAGAAATTCTCTCCTTGCCTCCCCTGCCTGTTTGCTATTGTGTGTGTGGTATAGGTGATGGGTTTTTCTCTCTGCTTTGACCTGTGAAAGAAGGTGAGCCTCTTTTGCTTTTACGGAACTTCCCCTCAATCTGCAGATTCAATAAATACTTTCATCCCCCAAATTGTGCCTGGTTTGAAGATTCATCCCAGCAGCGTGTGGCTGACTGCAACAGTGACAAAAAGGGGAAAATATTAAAAAGTCATGTATAGTAGGAAATGGAAAAGAGTCTATATGTAAGAGGCAGATGAAATAAGGGGATGGAAGGTAAGTGAAAGTAAATAGCACAATGAAACCTAATTCTGTGTATGTTAATAAAGAAATAATATATTCAAGTTTATTTATCAGATAGATGCAATAAGTTGTTATCACTCTACAGCTTCATGAACATTAATTTTCTCTATTACAACTGCATTGTAATCTGTATAGCTTCCTTCTATTTGCAGCACTTTTTAACTCCCTGTGTTTGTCAGGGTTCTCAAGAGGAACAGAACCAACAGAATGAATTGTAGTTAAAAAAAATTACATACTGAATTAGTGCACAGCTGTCCCACAGTTGCATTCTGCAAGTGTCAAAAAACCAGGAGCCATGTGGCTGAATGACTCAGCAGTCCCAATCCAACACTGAAGGCCTGAAGGATTTCTGGGGAGCCACTGGTCTTCAGTCCAGGGTAGAAGGCTGAGAAAACTTCCAGTGTCTATGACAAGCACCAGCAGCTAGGCAATGGAGAGTGGGGAATTTCTTTCCCCTTTATATAGCCATAGGGTGGGCTCTTGTAACCCTCCTCCAGATTGTTGGTTACCAAGTCTTTGGAATTTCCTTCCTGCACTGCACTCCCAAGAAGGAAAAGGTAATTTCTAGTTTACCAGAGCTTCCTTACATCCTGCCCCCTACTGTGATGACTGCCTTACTGTGAAAAATATCAGAGACCCACCCAAGAATACTAAAAAGATCAAGTTGACAACAAAACCTATCACAAGTCCAAGCCTTGTCAACTTGACATCAAACTGTATCTCCTTACATAATACGTAATTTCTAAGCGAAGACACTTGGATATGCTTTAGATAATTTAGACCCTTTAGATAATTTCATGTAACATGATATAACTATCCCACATAAAGCTGAAAACACATAATTTCCCCCAACACAAGGCAAGGTCCCTTAACTGTGAGTTCTATAATGTTGTTTCTCCTCCAGGGACACTGTCAGTTGCTGTGGAATTTATCTGACAGGCATTTCACCAATTCCACCCTTAATCCTAAAATTCCCAGCTCTCTAAGCAGGAACCCAGCATTCTCACCCCAGCAGGACTGACAATAAGTGTCAGACCCTGGTGACAAATTTTTCTGTAACCATGCCCATTGGACCCGTGGCTAAAATCACATATTTCCCGCAGCTCGGCCCCCCCCCCCAATTATACAAACTAGGTATTCACAGGTTGTCTGCACTCACCTATCCACTTGCGGGATGCCCACTAACCACCCTGCCTGACCATTCCCCTTGCCCTCCCCTGCCCCTCGTCCTTCTGGCTTCTTTTCTCTGTAAATGTAACCTCTCCCCATTCAATAAATGACACATGGATACACGATACACATCAGCTCATGTCTGTGTCCCAAGAGTGTCCCCTAGTATTTTGCCAGCCACGCCTTGCACCAGCCCCCAACTCTGTGGAAATGCCCTGAGCACAGCAGTGTCCCCAGAGGAAAAACGGCACTATAAAATCAAAACAAGTTATAGACCTTTAACATATAATTTCACTGCATAAACATTCCAACTGCTGTGAGACATAAAGAGAGACTGGACCAATGCAAAATCAACAACCATTCAGCAAGCATTAACCTCTTCATTTCAAGTCCAATATCAAAACCAGTGACTGAAAGTCTCCAGATTTTCCAATTCTGTTCCTCCAGCTTTGCTAAGAAGCTGGGAAAATCTTTCATCCCTAGCCAACAGTGCTCCATTGTAGCCCTTATACTGTCCTGGTATATCGAAGACATCTTCTGTTCTCCATCAGAAACCAAGGTCCATCTTCTGACAGATTCACTAGTCAATCAGGGACTTCACACTCTGTTCCACCTAAACATCTTTGGGTCTCCATTGTAAATTATGGACCATAAAGTCATCCAGTGGCTTTAGTAGCCTATGAAGGACTTCATGCACTGTTCCATATACCACATCTCATCAGTGTCTCCTGGAACCATGTGCACTTCATGACCCACTTCATGCATGCATTTCTCATTTTTACAAAGGCAATACCAGGTATGCAGGACACAGACATATTGTTAATTCAAAGATGAAATAACCCTTGAGGGCAGGTTTCTTCTTTTCACTCTCCTTTCTAAAGAGTTTTCACAGTTTATCATTCAGTCATTCCTGGGTGGAAACACCGCGGCATCCTTCCCATAGAGTAAATGTAGAACAGTTAGGCTATCTTCTTTAGGGTTGCTAATGGGTCGACAACAGCTATTTCAATAACCTAATGGCAGTCTCTCAATTATTTACTTTTGCATTTCTTTTCAGGTGTTCAGAACTTGTTCTTTTCCATCATTATTAACTTTAACAATTGTTTATTTAAAAATATTTAATCTACCTAATTCAATCTTCTAAATATATTCTGTATCTGCTTAATTCTAAACTCATATTTTATGTTTCCTCTTGCAAAGAGCCAGACATTGGTAGATCGTTTAATTCAACATAATTCAAAATTAGATAGTTGGAAAAATTTCCAAAGAGCTTACATGAGACCCACCATTAAAGCACGCATTCAAAATCTCATCAAGCTGTGTAAACAGCATTTATTATCCACATCTATTCCACAAGGCCATTGAAAATCCATGAGATTTGCCTTGTGTGTATCATAATGCTTGCATCAAATATATTTTAATGAAATATTGTCCCTGTTACATGTGTGCTTTCAAAGCTTCCTCATTCTAAACTCAGGAAAGACTTATGTCATTTTAAAAATTAAAACTGCCTTGCTACCTTTTCATATTTGAATTTTTTTGTGAGCACTTATAAAGGGAATGTTCATTCAAACTTAGCTTTGGTTATTTCTACCCAAATTTCTTCCTCTCTCCCATCTTCCTTGACCCATACCTTTTAAAACCCCATGCCCAGAATCTCCCTTTACACGTTCACATCTCATGTGTTTTACTACCCACCCAACACTACTTCTTTGTTGCCTTCATGGGCCTCTTTCGAGTATGTGGACATTTATATGCACTCATTCCCCATAAATATCTGTATATTAAAATTAGCTAAGCATCAAAGATGAAGATAGCATGCAGTGTTTGTCTTGAGCCACTGTTATCTAACTTATTCTCATTATACTGACACAGTGATGATTGAGCAAAGTACTTCCATAAATTGTAAACATATATCCAGGTGTATAAATTTGAAAGCATTCACATAATCAGTATTTGCTTCTACTGCATCTTCCTTGATGTAAGAAAACCTCTGAGACACAAGTGGTTAAATGAAGAATAATTAGGAGCAAGGTGAGATTGAGCAAGCATAATTTAAGTACATAATGATGTCTCAACATTTCTCTTGATGAATAGTTATTATGACCTGCTTGTACAAAAATGTATCTGGGTGCACATGGAGTAAGCTTTCTAAATCTCAAATACATTTTTTTATTGTCCATAATGAGTTACATTATTTAGTGGGCAAACCATGCGTTGTTATCCCGAATTCCCTGCTTCCCCCCCTCCCCATCCCTGATCAGTTGTATATCCTCCTTCGTGGGCTCTCTGTATTAGTCCTTGTGGCAAGGGATCCTGTATATCTTAGTAAAGCTTTAATTTTAATTAATGATTTTCACAGCATATTTCCACATTCAAATAATTTTGTTGTATACATTACTGCATTTAATATTAAACACGAGGCTATGATATGTTTATAAGAATTGAAATTCTCCTAGTTACTGAGAAATATCTAATTTTTGTTTCACTGTAGTTTAAAAATTCAATTGAATTTAATTTGAGAATACATCACAATCTTTTTAATAATGTAAAGAATAATGGGTAAGATGACACTACATGAATTTCACACAATTTTATAGCATAAAGTAAAAATTCTCATATTTGATCATGTAAATTTAATAATCAGTTTTGTAATATATAATTTTCTCTATCTTTTTGCTTTCCTTACTCAATAACTTCTAATCTTTATGATATTGTGCTTTTGCCAGCTTTACCATAATAATAAAAATATTACTTTTAATTATGTATTATCAATACTTTTTGCAATACTGTATATAAGGAGGCTACAAACTTGTAAATGTATTTATATAATTTCAAGTTTATTTTTAGTAAATTTTTAAAAATTGAGTTTTAATCATTTATTTGTTACTTTTTGTCTTAAAGTTTTGGTATCAATTATTGTGTATTATTTTAATTTTCTGGATGTTGCTCTTACATTTACTTGATCCTAAATCAAATTTAATAGTTTAATGTTTAATTAATTTACTTTCAAAATGAAACAATTTAATTGTTGGCTTAAAATTGTGATTAATTTTGTTTAAAACCTTTGATAGTATATGTAATAGAAAATATCATTAATCAAAAATGTGCATTTTTATGGAAATCAAAGAGATTAAATGAAACTATAAGACCCAGTCAATCTTGGAGAACGACAGAATTGTAAAACACTCACTACATATATCAAGACAACCTATAAGGGCACAATAAGTTAGACAGTGCAATAATAGACTAAAATAGAATACAAATTAAGAGTCAAAAAATAAATAATTCTTATTCATTCAAGAACATTTTGTCTTTATCCAAAATCACATATGAAAGACATATTTTTTGTTTCCTCAATAGCATTAATCACAGCACAGAAATATGTAAACAATGAATCTGTTTCATGGAATCACCTCCATGATTCATCAGATATTGAGAAAAAGTAGGGATAAGGAAGCTGGTAGAAAAGGTAAGAGAAGGTAAAAGCATGTGGATCACAGGTTCCGACAGCTCTTCTTGGGACAAGTAAACAGTGGAGATGGAGTTAACATGACTGCCAGAAAAGGAAGCTGAAATAAAATGAGTTAATGACAACGGTTTTCTTTTCCCTACAGTTGTCAGAAGAGAAGAAAAATTCATATTCAAAAGAAAGAGAAATTAACTTAGTGACAATCAAGTAGAAAGAATATCTGGATTATTTTAGAATTTGAATTTTAAGATCCCTATCATACAAATGAGAAAATACAGCTTTGTGTGTTTACTTTCTTTTTTATTTTTAAATATTTTTTATTTATTCATTTTCAAGGAGAGAGAGAGAGAGAGAGAGAGAGAGAGAGAGAGAGAGAGAGAGAGAGAGAGAGAGAGAGAGAGAGAAAGCACCAGGGCCACCGCCTTGTGGTTCTGGCTTATGTGGGTCCTGGGGAATTGAACCCAGGGCCTTAGGCACTGGAAGAAAGTGATGTAACCGCTGAGCCATCTCTCCAGCCCTGTGTGTTTACTTTCTAAAAGGAAGAAATACAACAGATTTGACAAAATTATCTGAAAATTCTAAGGCAAACAATTCTGGCATTTTTGAGAAACAAAATGTATTAGAAAAATGGGTATGTATAATTTCTCATGGAGATACAGAAATAATCTAAATGTGCATAACTGCCTGAATTAACAACTCAGTTATGGTACACTTCAAATGTCAACAATCAAAGATTATGCTAACATGCTTAAGTACCAAACTGGGGAAATTATTATCACAAGGCTTAGAGAGGTGCATGTCACAGGGTGGTTATAAACTGTTACTGAAAGTTCAAATTCATGTGTATAATTTGAAATTTATGGGACTACATGGTCCTTTTTGTGAGATCAGTATAAAAAACATTGAATTGAGAGACATTATATGACAACATTAAACTGAAGGATCTTAAGTGAGTAAATGGGTTCATTCAGTTGATGTGGTCTAATATATGGAAAAATTGAAGTTACCAATAGTAGCATAAACACAGTTTATATTATCCTCCTCCTTCATCATTGCACGTAGAGTATTAAGCCCGTGGGAAAATTCACAAATGCTTATTGTTTGATTACTGAACAACACATAAGCTATATTTATGCTCCTCGAATGTTTCAGATTTACAAGGTTCTTTCTATGATAAAATATTCAGGACCTGAAATCATCACTATTAGTGGCATTTTTGATAAGATATTAGTTAGAACAAGTGTTGCAGTCAGCTTTCTAGTTGCTGCGCAGAGAGAACCCAAGCAAAAGCGGCTTGTAGAGGAATGGGTTTATTTGGCTTACGGACTCAAGGGGAGACTCCATTCTGGCAGGGAAAACGATGGCATGAGCAGAGGGCTGGACATCACCTCTGCCACAGCACTGGAAATAGCAGCAGGAAGGTGTGCCAAGTACTGGCAAGGGGAAGCTGGCTTATAACCCCCATAAGCCCACCCCCAACAACACAGCTCTAATGAGGTTCTAATTCCCGAATTGCCATCAGCTGAGGATCGATCTATCAGAACACATTCAATTGTTTGTGGGGGACACCTGGATCAAACCATGACAGTCCGCCCCTGGCCCCCACAAACTA
>PVHP010023632.1:0-27232 GCA_004024765.1 Zapus hudsonius | reverse complement strand
CTCACCTGAAGAGGAATAATAGTAGCTTATTTTGGAGCCAAATATGAGTGACTCTGGCCCAGAAGCAAAGATTTACATTATCCCAAATCCTGTGTTCCAACATGCTAACAGTTTCTTGAAGTTTTTATTGGGAACAGAGCAAGGAAAGTTACTAATCACGATAGTCTTAAAATCCATTGGTGGAAGCATGAGGCAGGCGGGTTACCAGATGGGATAACATTATGAATGTCTGCATACAGAATCTCCCTAACTTTTACTCTCTACTTTTACAGAAAATCTCTAGAAATCCATTATATTATTTTGAATATTATTAAAAAATAGATGGGGGCTGGAGAGCTGGCTCAGTAAAGGTGCTTGTTTGCAAAGCCTGGGTTCCATTCCCCAGTACCCATGTAAAGCCGCATGCACAAAGTGGTGCATGCGTCTGGAGTTTGCAGTGGCAGGAGGCCCTGGCACACCCATACTCACTTTCTCTCTGTCTCAAATAAAATTTTAAAAAAGTAGATTCTGTGATTTTGCTTTGTTGTCATTTACTTGCACTTTCATCAACACGTCTTGGCTGTCTTTCCATCTTTCAGGAGGTGGAGTGCATGGCTGTTCTTCACTGCACGCTGCAGTAGCATGTCTCACCTTCCTGCATCTAGATATCCCCTCCTCGAAGGGCATTTGGGTTGTTAGCTCTTGTCATCCGGGTTATGCATAGTGCTGTGGTTTGTGGGCTTCCAAGCACATGTGAGCGCTTCTCTTGAGTGTACTGACGGGATAAGATTGCCAGGTTGTCCTCTTGTGTAGCCGGCAGTTCATGAGCTGGCCATAGATCCAAAATGCCTTTTTTCAGTAAAACAACTTTCCTAGCAATAAATTGACTTTGCAGTGAAAGATCTAGGTTTCATGAAATTGTGATTCAAATGCAATGTGTATCCTCTAGATATTTCTTCCCCTTTCTAAATAAAAAAATTCTCTAAGTGATGATCCAATCTCTAAACAAAAAATAGAAGTTTTGCTTCATTCCAACATTTGTTTTTGCTTTTTGACATTTTCATAATATAGATTTTGCATTTTGAGCATGCACATCCTACATTATCCTCCCATAGTCCCCCCTGCCACCATAGAGCAGCTTCTTCCCACCACTGACCAGTGGCTGTGGTCTGGAATAGAACCATGGCCTGCTGTTTGCTCCGTGGGGCGAGTAATGGTTTCATAAACCCTTTCCTATCCGAAGCAGAATGGTGACTAGCCCCACATCTGCAGGTCTAGTGCAGGTGGCCACAGCTGCTGGCCCTTATTCATGAGTGCAAATGGTCTTGTCATGTCTGGACAAGAGAATTCCACAGAGGTCTTCCCTACATTCATTCTGTCTTTCATGATATTCTCCAAGCCCTGGAAGTCTGATGTATATGTCCTGTGTAGGCAAGCACTATTCAGTCACTTATTTTCAGCACTTTGACCAGGTCTGAGTCTCTGCATTAATCTCCTCCCAATGCAGAAAACAAACATTTTCTGACCAGGTCTGAAGACAGAGCTAATTTGTGGATATAAAGATAAAAATACAAAATAAAAATATGCTGGGCTGTGGAGATGGCTTAGCTGTTAAGGCATTTGCCTGCAAAGCAGAAGGACACGAGTTTGATTCTCCAGAACCCACGTAAAGCCAGGTGCACAAGGTGGTGCATGTGTTTGGAGTTTGTTTGCAGTGGCTGAAAACCCCGGTGTGCCCATTCTCTCTCTGCCTCTTACTCTATCTCACTCTCTCAAATAAATATATAAATAAAATATTCTTTAAAAATTCAAAAATGTGTTTACAATTGGGAGGCTCCAGCAGGAGTTACTATGAGTTCAAGGTAGCCTGGTTTACATAGTGAATTCCAGGTTAACCTGAGCTACATAGTGAGACACTGTCTCAAAAAGAGTTAAAAAATAGAATATTTTTCCAGTGACTCTGGATATATCCACATGCTATAAGTTAAGAAACATAAAAATGTGCTCTAGAAGAATATTTAGTGGTTCAGGGTAAATGTCTGTAATAAAAAGGAAGTGGAAAAAACAAGAGTTGTGCATATCTGAAAATTCAGCCTTTAATCTTTCATAATAGTGAATCTTTATGTGTGTTATAATGATAACTGTGATCATATTATAATTTATTGTGTTTTCAATTTTGATACACAAAAATCAACTTGTACTATAACCAGGAAAGGGAAAGGCCTTTCTGAAAGGGAATACTAAAAGTCTCTGGGCCATGTTTTAGAAAACATTCACACTTATTCTAATGTGAAAATCAAAAACATTACTTTTTCTTGTGTGCCTGTGTGTGATCACATTCATGTTATGTACTAAGGACAGGCACACTTGTGGAGGACAGAGAAGAACCCTGGATGTTGGTCCTCACCTTCCACCTTGTTTGAGGCAGGGTCTCTCATTGTTCATCGCTGTGCTCACCAGACTAGCTGGCCCGTGAGCTTCTGGGTGATTCTTCTGTCTCCCCCTCCCTTCTGGCCCTAGGTGCACTAGGATTACAGATCCAATGCTTCACATAGGTGTGGGGGATGATCTGACATCAGTACTCATGCTTGTGTATGCTCACTCTATCCTTTGAACCCTCTACCGCCTATTCTGGTGTTTTGAAACAGTCTTGCTAGGTAGCCCTGGTCGGGCTGGAACTTGCTATGGAGACCAGGTTATCCTTAAACTTGCAGTGATCCTCTTGCCCCCACAACCCAAGTGCTGGATGACAGGTATGTACCACGATCCCAGCTAAGAAATACTTTCACATAGTTTGTATAAGGCACAGAAGTGTGGCTCCCTCGCCACTGTCTCTGAGTCCTGGCTTAAGTTTGGTGTTTTCATCCAGAAATGTTCAAGGACTGTTGGAGTCCTTCAAGACTCAGGAGCCATCCTTGTTGCAGGGGAGGAAACAGTTTCAAGGTTAAGACCAATTTTTTGCAGGCGTGTATATGTGCTCATATGTATGTGAGCACATGAGAGTGTGCAGGTGCATGTACACAGTGTGTATGTGGAGGCCGGAGGTCTTCCTCCATGGCTCTCCACCTTATCTATTGAGACAGGGTATCTCACTCAACCCAGGTCAGCTCCTCCAGACAGTCAGCTTGCCCTGAGGATTACCTGTCTCTGCCTCCCAAGCTCTGCGATGACAGGCACACACTACCATGGCCAGCATTTATGTGGCTGCTGGGGAGGTTTGCTGTGAGTTCAAGGCCAGCCTGGGCTAGAGGGAGACCCTACCTCGGAAAAAAAAATAAAAAGAGAGATAGGCCAGTTGGTAAAGTGTTTCATTGAAAGCATGAGTACATGAGCTCCGTCCCCAGTACTAACATAAATGCCAGGTGTGGTACACTTATAACCCAGCACTGTGGAAGTGGAGACAGAGGATTCCTAGCGCTTACTGGCCAGCCAGTCTGGCCTCATCAGTGAGCTCCAGGCCAATGAGAGACCCTGTCTCCAAAAGAGGTGCCAGTGTACCTAGCAATGAGGTTGTTCCTCCGCATACACAGTACATACACACCTGCACATACACAGCTCTACCCACACACATATAAGCACACAAACACCCATGTACTCCCCACACACATAAAAAAATAAATGATGGAGTTGGTGGGAATGTAAAGGTTTTCTAGTTTAAGATTCTCCATCAGTAGCCATCCAGAATCACCTCTTCAGGGCAAGATCACTTTCTTTTAAGGAAGCCTTGCCCATGCCCTTAGTGTTTGGGCCTCTAGCCAGGGACTTTCTCATTGAAAGTTGGCATTTATTTGGCATTCATTGGTTGCTGGGCATAATTCTAAGTTCATGAGAGATGTTATCTCAGATTCACAACAGCTTTAGGAAATAGCTATTCTTCTAATCCCCAGTTGACAGAGGAGAGAGCTAGTGCTTGAAGGAAGCCAGTTCCCAAGCTGAACAGCAGGTGTCACAGCCTGCCCTTCCGTGATGGAATCACCTGTCCACTCCATACCCCTTGGGGCTACTTTACTGAACTCCATGTGTCTGTTCAATTTGCCTCTACCTTTTGCATATATATATATATTTTTTCCTTTTAAGAATTGTCCTGTCTTGCCTCCGACCTGCAGGAAGCTCTCTCAGGTTGTTATTGCACCCTCGTGTTGACTGACTGCTGGCTTTCTGTATGTCCCTGTATGTCCACCTCGCTACCTAGCAGCCCCTTCTTCCCTGTGAACTGTCTGGAACATAGTAGATGCGGTAGTGTTGGATGAAGACACAAATCAGTAGATAGATGCTCCTTTTCTTCCTGATGTGAACATGGCACTCTCTCTTGACCCAGGTACCTCTTGACCAGGATGGATTTCACCAGTTGTCTTTTCTGTATTGGGGAACAACTGGGCAGCGATGAGCTGGCCTCCCTCAAATTTCTGACCCTGGAACACATCCCGCAGAAAAAGCAGGAGTCCATTAAAGATGCCCTGGTGCTATTCGAGAAACTCCAGGAAAAGAGACTGTTGGAGGAAGACAATATGTTCTTCATGAAGGAGCTGCTTTTCTGGATTAATCGACTGGACCTGCTGACCAATGTCTTTGGCAGCAGCAAGGAGGAGATGGAGTCAGAGCTCCAGGATCCAAACAGGGCCCAGGTTTCTGCTTACAGGTGTGTAGAAATCCCATAGTGGGGGTCTGGGAGTTTTGAGTTGAAGGGACACATCTTTATAAATGCTGTTGATGAGGTTGTCTATGGAATATGACTTAGGTGGCTTTGGGAAAATGTCCTGTTAGGGCTTGATTCAGAAATTTAGGGGCTCAATGTATAATTCAGAGAAAAAAATTAATGGAAGTATAAAATGAAAATTCATTTTTTGGGGGGCCAGAGAGATGGCTTGGTGGTTTAGGTGCTTGCTTGCAAAGCCTAAAGGCCTGGCAGTCATGAATGCTTTGGTTTGCACACAGACGGGTCAGCACTCATTTCCGACTGCCTGCTCAACATGGCTGAATATCAGCTTGGGGATGTGTGGTGACTTATGATTATAAGAAAATTCTACATGGTTTATTTTCAAATTACAACTTCTTCCTATAAAATCAGTATCATATAAACTCTCCAGCAGTGAGAGTATAAGAAAACCTGTTGGCCTCAGTACAAATACAATTAATTAAGAGTCATAGTAGCTTTTGGTTGGATCCAATCTTGGCCAAACTGAACATTACCAGGATAGAGATTTCTTGAGAAGATGGGTAAGGCAGATGAGAAAAGTAGGTAATTTCTGTTTCTACATTAGTTTTGTTTTCAGAATTTTAATTTCCTAATTTAACTTTGAAAAGAACATTTTATTTATTCATTCATTTATTTATGAGAGAGAAGGAGTGTGGGCACACTAGAGCCTCTTGCTGCTACAGTTTCCAGATGCCCACACCACTTTGTGTACCTGGCTTTACATGGGTACTGGGGAATTGAACCTAGGTTGTCAGGCTTTGAAAACAAGCATCGTTAACCACTTTAGCCATCTCCCTGGCCCTCAGAATTTTCTATATTAAAGTTATTTTCCTTTACATCATAATGTTGAAAGGTTTTGCTGACTTATAAGACATTCCTTTGTTCTTTCATTCAGTAAGCACATTCCAAATCCTAAATGTGCCAGGCACGTGCCTGGAAATAATAATGCCTCTGTCACTTATTGAACTCTTACGTGTTGCCAAAGATCGGTTTAAGTCCAGTCATGTGCTGTGTAATTGTCAATAATGTTCTGCATATGGGCTGTAACATCATTGCCATCATCATTAGTCTTAGTTGAAGAACACTCTGTGATGATCCCAAAATGAACAAGTCACCTAATGATGCATGTCTCAGAATCTATCCCAGTCATTAAGCAGCACATGGCTTTAGTTCACACAGACTTATTCATGCAAATCCTCAACATCTGCCCATTATGTAGATATACAGTTATCTCCAGTCTATAAATGAGCATGAAACAAGTAGCATGTCTAAAGTCACAGAACTCAAAGATGGTGGGACCAGAGTTCTAACACAGGTGCTCAAACACTGCACCTCATGATCCTCAGGGTCATGAAAGTGAAAAAGACATGGGCCCGGCTGCTGGGGGACTTGGGCAATATATTAGCAGGTCATTAGAATATGTGAGTTATCCCTCCGGAGAGAGCGCAGTGAAGGCTCAGTGAGAGAATGGAGCCCTGAGGGGTGATTGCTGGTGGGCGAGTGGGCATTGCCAGTGGACAACGGATGGGGATCCTGGGGTTGGGAGTGCAGCTGGACATGTCGGCAGCTCAGGTGAGATGCTGGCCAGGTCTGTGAGGGCTGTGGTGTGGGGGTGTATTCCAGAACCCCACGTTTGGCTTTCTCCCAAAGAGAATAGCTGAGAGGACACTGTCCCGTTGTAGGAAGGGAACTGATGCTCGGTCTGCACTGTGGAGAGCATCATTGCAGAAGTCTCCGCTGCACTAGCGCCTGGGTTTCGAGTAGCAGACAAAGGGAAAGTAAGAGTCTTTTAACTGAAGCTGATTGGAAGACGGTGCCAACAGAACTTTGTTCGGGGTGGGATGGTTAGGCACGAGTCTCTAGACTTCAGCCACTATCCCAACCATGGTTTAGCTCATCAGTCACGTCACTCATTGGCTCTCTTTGGAAGGGAGGCCATTGGATCAGGCCCTCTGTATGGCAGTGATCTGGGAGAGGGTTTCTAAAGTGTCTCCATCTCCCACCACAGGGTCATGCTTTTTCAGCTTTCAGAAGATGTAAGCAAGGATGAACTGAATGAATTTAAGTTTCTTTTGAAAAAGGAAATCCCCAAGTGTAAGCTGGATGATGACCTGGTAAGACCTTATATCTCCTTGAGATTGGTCACCACTGGGGTTGGAGACTAAAAACAGGGCTGCCTGCTAATAACAATCTGTACTCTCATTTGTTTCTTTTGAGATGATCATGGATGCTAGGCAAGCACTATATCATCTTAGCTACATCCCAAGCTCCTATCTTCCTACTTCTTAGCCAGAGAGAAGAAAACAGTCAGGCGGGAATATTGTAGACCTGATGCCTTTGCACTGTGAATTTCTGTTCCATGTAGTCATGAGCCAGAGGAGAAGGCGGACTGTGCAGTGCACACTGCATAGTGTGAACCCAGCAAAGCCAGGAAGGAAGTGGTGGCCTGGGGTCATGTGAACCCCTACCTCTGCATCCCTTAAAATAACTTGTGTTTTTATTTCTCAGTGTGTGGACTATGTCTCTCTGAGTGTAGTGTGTGGAGTACATGTTTGTGTCTATATGTTATGTGTGTGTGTGTGTGTCTTGTGTGTAACATGTGTGTCTTTGTGGTGTGTCTGTATCTGGGTGTGTTTCTCTGTGGGGCTATGTATGTATATGTGTATTTTTGTGCTGTGTGATACATGTGTATCTAATGTGTGATATGTCCATGTGGGTCTCTGTATATAGTCTCTCTGGGCATGGTATGTGTGCCTTTCTTTCTCTGTGTATATGGTATGTATGTCTTTGTGTGAAGGTGTGTGTGTGTGTGTGCGTGCATGCACGTGCATGTTTCTGTGTGTGTTACTTCAGGTGTGGAGGTGGATTAAATGCAAAGGTAATGCTGTCAGGGTATAAGTAAGGTTGTCTAAGGCTTTCATACACCTCAGCCTGGGCCGTAGATACATGCACATGCAGTTGAGGACAGGGCCTGGGAAGACCTCTCCTTTATCCTCACACTTTTGTCCTTTGAGGCCAGGAAATGCAGAATAGCCTCCCTGGTTATCTGTTGGTTACAGGAGATTAGCATGTGCTCTGGTGTGGGGAGGGCCTCCTTGGGAAGTGAGCCTGGGTCCTGGGTTTGGAAAAAGTTGAAATTAAAAAAAAATCTAATCTGAAAATCAGTGTTGCTTAACCTACTCTCGTCCCCTAGAGCTTGCTTGATGTTTTCATAGAGATGGAGAAGAGGGTGATTCTAGGAAGAGAAAGACTGGACACGCTGAAAAGAATCTGTGAGAAAGTTAACCCGAGCCTGCTGGTGAAGATCAGTAACTTTGAAGAGACAAATAGAGGCAGCAAGAGCCCCACAGGTATGAGTCGCTAAGCCTACTCTGGGGCTGGAGAGGCACTCAGTTCCACAGATGTTTCTGATCACACATCCGGGCTTCTCTTCTAGATTCAGAGAGAAGAATGAGCCTTGAAAGCAGCTCAGATTCAGAGAGAAGTTCATTTTCAAATGGTAATCCTTCCAGATACCTCGTCAAGATGTACTGAGCACACTGCTCCCCGGTCTCCTGCTGCTTCTGAGACACTTCAGTGGTGGGAGAGAGTTTTACCATTTACTTGAATTAAGTGCAGTTAGTCTATAATACAGTCTTTTTTTTGATCTTTTGTTTGCTTTTGCCCACGACTATGGTTAGTCAGATTCAAATCATTTTTTCAGAACATTCTTGGTCAAAAAACTTCCTAAAGTTACTGCTGTCTAGGTCAGAGGCCCTTGGCAGTGTGTCCTCTCTATCCCTTGGGCTCCTGTGCTCCCCATCACCTGCCTGCCTCTCCCTGGGGACGCCCCAGCCCAATCTCCTGTCCCGTTTCCCACTAGGGGAAGTTGGTCTAAAAAAGCAGAAGGAACACCCAAGAGTCTCCTTCAAAATTGTGATTAATCAGATACTCAGTTTATAAAAATTCTATATGCTCACTAAAGATGATTTTAAATTTGGAGAAAGTTAAAGAAAGCAGCAATGCCATTACTCTATAAATATTGATATTAATACTATTTTTCTTGTGTGTTTTTCACTCTCATTCTTCATGTAGAGCACATTTTGGATCATTGTCCTTTCAAGATTATATCTGAGCAATGTCCATGGAGACAGCTTTTCCCTACCTCCCATGCCCAGGCTTTTTGAGTTTCTGTGGTGCTTTTGAGTCAGTTCCCACCTGAGATGGTGGTTTTTTAAGTTACTGTCTCACAAATGCCACAGAATTCAACCTGACCATATTTTCCCTTGGGTGATGAGTTTGCTCTGGTGTTCCAGAGGCATGCTAACTAATTGCCCTGCCCTCCAGATCTATGCCAACTGAAAGATTATCAAGGTAGTTCTAGTTTCCATTTTGAAAATGACCTTAGGTTGACCCAGGTGCTAAACTTTTCTTTACCAAGGAACCTTTCCGGCTATGGCTCTCACTCTAGATATCTCTGCTTGCAGGGGAGGAATCCCTCAACATGCAGACAATGTCGGATGCCCCAAGAGAGCAAGAGAGTGAGCCGCAGGTACCTGACAGCCCCTCTTTCCCTCTGGTGGAAGATACTGGGGTTTGTTTGTTAGCTCTTTTTAAGGTGCTAGTTAAGACAAAAAGGGGCAGAAATTTATTAGAAATTTTGAGAATTGTAGAAAAAAAAAGTCCCCCAGAGGACCAGTTAGAGGTAACTCCTGGGACTGAGGGGATGGCTGTTGGTAGCATGCTTGCTGTATAAACATGAGGACCTGGGTTCAGATCCTCGGCACCCATGTAAAATGTTGGAGGGGGGCAGCCCACACTTGTAATTCCAGCACTGGGGAAGTGGAGGCAGGAGCTCTCTGGAGCAGCCCAAGACTTCATCCATTCGTTGAGCTACTCTTGATGGAGTGCTGGCTCACAGGTTACAAAGCCCTAGTCTCTACAGATGGCACAGATGTTCTGTCCTGAAGGCACGTCTATATAGTGAGGGAAGCAGACGTGAGAAGAATGGTAATAGAATATGATAACAGCATGTGTGCAAAGTACTCAGGACGAGGCAGGAGCCCGAGGGGTTCTGTACAAGGGGAGGAGGCAGAAAGTTTTTCCAAGGCAACCACAAGTTGGGGTGGAGCAATGGGGGTGCACTTACTTCCCAGCGTGGCTCTTCCTGGGTAGCTGTTCACATTGACAGTGTTTGACATGCAGAGCAAGCTCCTGGGATGGGTGTTTGTTTTCCAGACACCGGACAAAGTTTACCAAATGAAAAGCAAACCTCGAGGATTCTGTGTGATTTTCAACAATTATGATTTTAGTATGGCACGGAAGAACTTTCCTACTATGAAGGACAGGAAAGGAACAGACCTTGATGAAGGTACAGTAGAATCCAAAAGAGAAAAGTGAAATATTTCTTATTCTTATGGTTATTTATATTATTTTGTTTCATTTATTTGTAAGGGGGGAGAGAGAGAATAATATGCGTGTGCCAGAGCCTCTAGACATTGCAAACAAACTCCAGATGCATATACCACTTAATGCATCTGGCTTTATGTGGGTACTGGGAAACTGTCTTGTAAACTAGTTCAGGAGAGGCTGCAGGTGAACATTCTCCCTTTCTCCTTCGGAGTTA
Organism: Zapus hudsonius; assembly: GCA_004024765.1. Classification (NCBI taxonomy): domain Eukaryota; kingdom Metazoa; phylum Chordata; class Mammalia; order Rodentia; family Dipodidae; genus Zapus; species Zapus hudsonius. The sequence goes on along the minus strand of PVHP010023632.1, from coordinate 16,952 downwards.
GAGAATATTTTAGGGCAGCAGCGATAAACAGTAGAAGCCTAGAAAAGTCTGGTACTAATGCAGATGGTTTGGTTCTTGTTCAAATCCTGCCTGTCAGTGTGAAGCCCTCCACCGTTTCCAGCTCTGGCTTGGCTTTGGGTACTATTGCGATGTAATAGGACTTTTCCTGTTTGACTTTTCAGAGGCTTTAAGGCAGACCTTCAAGGAGCTTCATTTTGAGGTAATGTCTTACAAAGATAACCCAGCCAGCGAGATCCTGGAGGTTCTGCAGTCATACCAAAGCCTGGACCACAGTGACAAGGACTGCTTCGTCTGCTGTGTCCTCTCCCACGGAGACCGCGGCGCCGTCTATGGCACTGACGGGTGCAAGGTCTCCATCTATGACCTAACCTCCTGTTTCACTGGATCAAGGTGCTCTTCCCTGGCTGGAAAACCCAAAGTCTTCTTTATTCAGGCTTGTCAAGGGGATAGCTTGCAGAAAGCGATACCCATTGAGACTGACTCGGATCAGAAGGACTCCTATTTAGAAACTGACTCATCATCTACAAAGAGATGTATCCCGGATGAAGCTGACTTTCTCCTGGGGATGGCTACTGTGAACAACTATGTTTCCTACCGAGAAACCGCGAAGGGGAGCTGGTATATCCAGTCACTTTGCCAGAGCCTGAGAAAAAGATGTCCTCAGTGAGTTTTGCCTACTCACCTATTCTCAAATATTCCATTGTCTTCCATGTCTACCATGACTATATATCCCCAGTCAGAACCTGTTGTAGTCAGCTTTCTCATTGCTGCAGAAAAAACCCGACCAAAAGCAGCTTGTGGAGGAAAGGGTTTATTTTGGCTTACAGACATGATGGCAGGGAAAACAGGGTGGACATCACCTCTACCACAGCAGGTGGCAAACAGCAGCAGGAAGGTGTGCTGAACACTGGCAAGGGGAAGCTGGCTATAACACCCATAAGCCAGCCCCCAGGAACACACCTCCAACAAGGTTCTAAAAGTGCCATCAGCTGGGGATCAAGCATTCAGAGCACATAAATTTATGGGGGACACCTGAATCAAACCACCACAGAACCCATTATAAAGTGCTTTATGAGGTAATATTTGCTGGGCAGAGAAGTGTCAAGAGGAATGATTTCTATTCACCCCTAAATGTCTAGCTGTGGATTGCATAGCTGTGCTCCCCCAGGTTACAAAGTGGGAGAGGTAGTGAGTGTTAATATCTTTAGTTTATAGGTAGGAAAATTAATATACTTACTGGGGGACTTCTTTTATTCAGCACCTAGGGTACCACAGAGCTGGGTGCTAACTAACATCATGTAGTTTAGCTCTGTCTTTAGGCAACATGACTGCCAGCTTAACTAGTTTGGGGAGTCTTCCAAGATATCAGTTTATCCCCTCAATGTTTAACATGTTCCAATTCTGCTAACTAACCTCATACTTTCTTGGTACACTATGCGAAGTAGGTAGCAAAGAATAGGAAACCATTACGTGTCCACTAATTTAGCCTGATTTGAAAGTCACAAAATATGAGACAGTATTCTTTATTATATCACATGCTTCCTTTCGTTACATCAGGGCTCTAGAATTTCAGCTTTCCCAACTGCACACTTGCTGACAGATGAATGGTAAGGGACCTTCTACAGGGTCCTTTGAGCTCTATTTCTTCTTATGTTTTGAGTGTATAAAGAGCAAGAATTTCCCTTGGTGTGTAAAGGTCCTCAGCCTCTGTATGATTTCATTTTGTAAAGCACACCATGAGTCCTGCGGGGTTCTGGGGTTAGCTATTGCCAACACAATTGTTATGGCCACTTTGGTGACAAAGTGACTTCAGGAGACACTTGGCTTGTCCTTGCCTAAAGTTTAGTTGTATTGTAGTTGAGCCCACAGAGCCATGCTGACTTTAGACAGAGGGTGGGGGTTGAGGTGCTTGTGAGGGCCAAGAGACAGTACATGGAGCACAGTGAGGTACACACAGGCTGAGAGCGAAGGAAAACCAACCAGGTTGAGGTTTCTCATGGTCAAGAGAGATCCTGAATAAACAAAAGGTAAGTTGTTAAAGAAAGCTGTGATAGATCTTGACTTGGCAACTTATGGCTTTAAATGCCCAATTGTTTTGAGAGAAGTGTGTGTGTGTGTGGGGGGGGTGTATGATGCGTCTGTGTTTGTGTGTGTGAGTGCAGGAGAACATGTGGAGGTCAGAGGAAAATCTTGGGGTCAGTTCCATCTTCTTTGAGGTAAGGTCTCAAGTGGCTCACTACTGCTTTTTCACCAGGCTAGTTAGCCCTCAAGTTTCCATCAGATCCTCTTGTCTTTGCCTCTCTCTCTGTCCATATATGTGTCTGGGATTATGAATGCCTGCTGCAGTGTTTGGCTTTTATGTGGATGTTGGGTACTGAGCTGGGGCACTCATGCTTGCCCAAGAAGAGCTGTGGAACTCTCAGCAGCCCAGCAGATAAGCTGGCGGGTCAGTGTGCCTCCCCAGGGATAATCACGTCATGATGCTTTGTATTTCAGGGGTGATGATGTTCTGACCATCCTGACTGAAGTGAACTATGAAGTCAGCAGTAAAGATGACAGAAAGCACAATGGAAAACAGATGCCACAGCCCACCTTCACACTAAGGAAGAAACTATTCTTCCCTCGTGACTGATGTGTCCAGTTGTTTGTGACAAGATGCACTCACAGTCCTGCATCTGTTTTTGTCTGGATGCTAAGAAGGACAAATAGTTATTTTAATTTATTTTAAATTCCATTTTAATTAAATTCCAAATCTCTGGATTTGGATGTTGTTGCGGTCATTGCTGTGCAGAAAGAACCCAAACAAAAGTGGCTTGTGGAGGAATGGGTTTATTTGGCTTATGGACTCCAGGGGAGACTCCATCCTGGCAGGGAAGACAATGGCATGAGCAGAGGGATGGACATCAGCTCTGCCACAGCACTGGAAATAGCGGCAGGAAGGTGTGCCAAACACTGGCAAGGGGAAGCTGGTTTATAATCCCCATAAACCCACCCCCAACAACACAGCTCCATTGAGGTTGTAAAACCCAAACTGCCATCAGCTGAGGATCCATTACCCAGAACACATTCATTTGTTTGTGGGGGATACCTGGATCAAACCATGACAGTCCGCCCCTGGCCCCACAAACTAATAATCATACATGATGTAAATACAATGTGTTCAGCTCAACTCTTAAGTCCCCACAGCTTTCAACTGAGCCATAATACCAAAAAATAAACCCGTAATGGCACAGAACATTCACACTGCAAAACATGAGGCACAGCAAAAGCAGATTGAACCAATATAAGCTTTAAAACAAGCAGGGCACCATCAATCACTAACTCCAAGTTCAATGTTTCTAACCAATAACAAGTCTCTTGGAGACTCAATTCCGCCCCTTCAGCTGGCTACTCACAGTCCGGGAAAACATCATCCGGTGCTGGCAGCTCGCCTTGGCACCCATCCATAGTCCTGGAATTCTTTGGGTCTCCATTGCAACCCACTGTTCATCCTCATGGCTCCATGCAGGCAACCTAGCACACCTGCTTCACATGCCGGACGCCGGTGGCCATTTTTCAAAAACAAAACTGTGTTGCAAATCCAATGACCCTCTCTTCTTGCATTTGTTATACTCCACAGAACCAGGTGGGCTACCAACTTGTTAATCCAGGCGGGAACAAAGCATTCAGGCCCCTTACTTCAAAGGATCTGCATTCTTCCTGTTGCTCCAATGCAGACCAACTGGCCCAATCTCAGTGGTTGTAATTAATCTCTCAAACAGTTGTAGGTGAACGGGCAGCAGTTTCGACCCAAAGATCTTTCTTTCTGTGCCATCTCCATCTGCTCACACCAGTCCATCTTTACATAAAACAACCCTGCACAGGTTTCCAGGACACAGGCAGGCAGAACGCAGCAAGCCTCTCATGCAAACTGCTTCTGGCACAGTCCTGAAAAAGTTCTTTCTCACCCTCGTAAGCCAAACCTCACAGTCCATAGTTCTTCCATGAAGCTGTGCTCACAACACTGCAAGGCATCTCTTAGGACAAGGTTTCAAATCCGTCCATATTCCTCCTGCAGATCACTTCCAAAAGGTCCAAAGCCACAGAATCAGGGTTCCAGCAGCAACAGATGACCCCACATCCTGGTACCAAAACTGGTGTGGTAAGCTTTCTAGTTGCTGCGTAGAAAGAACCCAAGCAAAAGCGGCTTGTTGAGGAATGGGTTTATTTGGCTTACGGACTCGAGGGGAGACTCCATCCTGGCAGGGAAAATGATGGCATGAGCAGAGGGGTGGACATCACCTCTGCCACAGCATTGGAAATAGCAACAGGAAGGTGTGCCAAACTCTGGCAAGGGGAAGCTGGCTTATAACCCCCATAAGCCCGCCTCCAACAACACAGCTCCATCGAGGTTGTAAAATCCAAGCTGCCATCAGCTGAGGATTGATTACCCAGAACACATTTATTTGTTTGTGGGGGACACCTGGATCAAACCATGATACACGCCCAGCCTTCAATTTCTTTATTTGTTTCTACAGTCCTATCTCCTATGGCTCTGGCCTTGAACTTATAAAGACTGTTTTCCATGATCATCACCCCCTCCTTCCTTGCCCTCCCCTATACCACCTCCACTTCAACTAGCATATGTAGATCCCCTCATATGATGCAGGGCTTGTGTAGGTAGTGTCAGCCACTGTGAGGTCATGAATGCAACAGCCACTCTGTGTCTGGCAGACATCGTTCCAAAGCCTAATTCTTCTCCATCTTTGACTTTTTCACGCTTTCTGTCATCGGAGTATATTTTTTCTTAATAAGCTGCCTCTGCTACAATCCACATGTTTCTGTCCAAGTTTTTGTTTGGGGACACAAGAATCTGGAAATCCTAGTGTGTGCCTACCAGACTCTGATATTCACTGATTAAAAACAGCAACAAAAAAAGTCACTAATACAACCTCAATTTCAAAAATGTTAGGATATGGAAAAATGTGCAAAAAATAGAAATGTAATAGTGAAATTATTGGAATTCTTTACTGAGCACTTATCACATGTTGAGTGCTTTGCTGGTCAAGAGTTGTTTTTTGTTTTTTGTTTTTTCAAGGTAGGGTCTTGTTCTAGCCCAGGCTGACCTGGAATTCACTATGTAGTCTCAGGGTGGCCTTGAACTCACGGCAGTCCTCCTACCTCTGCCTCCCAAGTGCTGGGATTAAAGGCATGCACCACCCATGCCCAGCTCAATATATTTCTATTTCTCCCACTTATAGATACAAAGCCCGATGCCCATGGAAATTAAACGATCTGCTAAGAAGGCTTTGACTTAATAGATAGCAGAATTGTGATACAAACCCAGACTTTCCCGCCTCCAGAGTCTTATGTAGAGCTACCGTTAAATTCACCTAACTTTTATGCTTTGGACTTAAAATTCCAACTTGGTGGTCTTTGATTGGAATAGTAATAGCAATTTATACAATCTTTACAAAATTATTTTTCTCTGCAATATGTAATTTGCCTAGATTGGTTTTCATTTGAGGAAGGAGTTCTGGAACTATCTCTGAAACATTGACCCTTGGCAATGAAAGGCAACAATGACGTCTCTGAGAAGTGTTTTGGTCACCTGAGGTGTGGCTTTGTGCTCACTTTCTTCCCTGCTGTCCCTCCAGTCCCCTCCATGACTGCTCTCAGTGCTGTGTGTCACTGCTTGTGAGACTGTTTTCTCCTATTTCCAGGTATATGTCCCCTCCCCTGTGGGCATTTGAATTCTTTTCCCTGGCCTAGAAAAAGGTAGCAAGAGTCATCAGACACTTTTCCCTAAGGCATAGGTTAGGGGAGATGTTGTATGAGAGAAGAAAGTTTTGGAATTAAATCGGTGAATTATCTGGTTAATTTTATGTAGCAGAGGGACAAAAGGAGCACCCCCAAAATGCAGGCAACATTCCACAGGCCTTCCAATCAGTGTCAACAAAAACGTGTAATGGTTGAAGAGAAAACAGGTCAGCGACCACAGAAGGGCCAGCTCTAGGGACAGAAAACGCCTGCTTTCAAAGGCAAGTCACGATACAATTGAGGTAAGAATTCAAACATTTCCAACCATTCGGAAGAAATCAACTTGTGAAAAGACAAAAATCGAGTCAAAACAACCCGATAACTCAACTGTTCCTATGCATTTCTCAAGCAAACCTGGCAGGCACTCCCTCCACCTGCAGTGTCTTCCACTTCGGAGAACATTGTTTATGATTTTTGTCCTCTTTCGCTCTCGCTGTCTAAGATGTCAGACTCACCAGCAGAGGTCAGCCTGTCAGAACTGTCTTCTTCACTTCCTTCATTCTTGGCAACTAATTTTTGCCTGTAAAAAGAAAGAGGCATCACCATGAACTCAAAGGGTAGGAAAAGGTACAGGATGTTTGCACTGAGACAGACAGACAAACGTGGCTTGCTTCCTTCCTGAGGAGAATGACTCTGATTACTGCAGTGGTTAATTTGGAGAGATGTGGTATTTGGGTGACAAAAATTTTAATGAGGAATTTGTTTTTTACTGAAGCAATGCAGTGAATAGATTTCCTTTCATGAAGTACTGATCAAAGTCTATCTTAATGACTTAAGATGCGCTTTCAGGAAACAGTATAATTTCGGACCTGCCCTTGGTTCCCATGGGCACCAGGAGCACCTGCGTCTGAGGGTAAACCACTAACACCGAAACCACTGAGAACTTGCAGGGGAAATAGTTTTTTGAAAACAACCCTCAGTCATAGAATGAACAAGTTCAGAAATTCATAGCTCAATTTATTGTGTTGTTTTGCATAAAAACGGACCCAGGCAAGAGAGAGACTAGACACATCCCAAACACACCGCCTACCTCAAGACCTCAAGTGAACAATTTACCTCCATAGATGTGTCCAGGCCTTGTAACAAACATACCTTCTTCAGGAAGTGCTGGTGACCTGACATCTGTAGAGAGTCCCTGGTTTATCTTCTTTTGTTTTTAATTAATTAATTAATTAATTTGCAAGGGAAGAGAGAGAGAGAGAGAGAGAGAGAGAGAGAGAGAGAGAGAGAGAGAGAGAGAGAGAGAGAACACCAGGGCCTCCAGCCACTGCAAATGAACTCCAAATGCATATGCCACTTTGTGTGTCTGGTTTTACTTGAGTACTGGGAATCGAACCCAGGGCATTAGGCTTTGTAGGCAAGCAAGCACCATTACCCCTGAGCCACCTCTCCAGCCCCTGGTTTATCTCCTTGAACTATTCCTCCCCTCGTGTTGTTTGAGCACTAGTGTCCACACCTTAGGTTAATGTTTTCTTCCGTCAGCATCTGGATGGTATACTTGTACTTCTCCTCAGCGTCAGCAAGCCTGCTTTGGAACGTCTTCTCCATATTTCCCACTATAGCCTTCTGAAAGACATAATTTTTGGCACGTGTTTGTGGTGTACATGTATGTGTGTGGGTGCATGTGTCTGTGCTGGTGCACCTGTGCTTGTAAGGGGGCACAAGTTGACATGGGATGTCTTCCTCAGTTGCTCTCCACCTTATTCATAGAGACAGGGTCTCTTGCTAAACCTGCAGCTCAGCAATTTGGCTAGCCTAGCTAGTCAGTGAGTCTTAGGAGCCCTGGGATGACAGGTGCAGGTGTCCATGGCCAGCATTTATGTGGGTGCTGGGATCCAAACCTAGGTCCTCATGCTTGCATAGCGAGTACTTAATCCACTGAGCTCCCTGTTAACTCCCAAGACATATGTTTAAAAAACATTTTAGTCACTTATTTGCTAGCAGAGAGAGGGAGAGAAAGAGAGAGAGAAAGAAAGAGAGAATGGGCACACTAGGGCCTCCCGCCACTGCAAGTGAACTGCGGATGCTTGTGTCACCTGTGCATCTTGATCTACACGGACACTGGGACCCAAACCCAGGCCATCAGGCCTTGCAAGCAAGCACCTCAACCATTGAACCATCTCTCCAGCCCCCAAGACATCAATTTTAATAGTTGTTTTCTCCGGAGCCATTGGGGTGAAGCTACAGGGCAGAAGAACATGGAGACCTAATTTCCTCCCCAGCTCCGTCCTCACCTCTTTCTGGAGTTCCATCTGAGTGTGGTAGAGGTTTGTGTTAAGTGACTCCAGAATAATGGCTTGTGCACGCAACTCCTCCTCCAATATCTGCACAAGAAGAAACTGTCTCAGGACATTGTGAGGACAAGACAGGAGAGAATAGCGGGACTGTTTTCTTCTTCAGGGAACCTGCCTCTACCTCCTGAGTTCTGGGACGACAGGCATGTCCCACCAGGCACGGTGTATGTAGTAATGTTGGGGGTCAAAGCCAGTGCTTTGTATACCCTTGGTACTCAATGAGAATGTCTTTATAAGGACTCATCTTTCCCCCAGACATATCCATTTTGGATCCAAACGAGACTCTCAGTGAAGAAGGAACCACAGCCACTTTGTGGTTTGAACAGATTCTCTTCTGCTGTCTATGCAAAATGTCCAAGGCTGTCCCCACAGAAGAGTCCCTGACAGAAACTATCATGAGTGAGGTATGACAGAGCTTTAATGCGAGGCTTGGAGACAAAGTGAGTTAGGAATTTTCAAGAAGAACATGACATTTTATAATCCAAGGCCCTTCTGTGGTTTAAGCCTTGCTAGAAATAGATTTTCTATGATGGTCACACAGCCCATTACTGGTATGTATATTTATTCAAATCTGGCTCTGAAAAAGACCTCACTTACTGAGAGTGTATATTTTCCTGATGTATTTTGGGAGACAGTAGGTCCACAGATAACAATGGAGAAGACTCACCTCTTTGGTCTTTTTCATCTCCTTTATTTGTAAGGTGTCATTTTCATGTTGCTTCATAAGCTCCTAAAAATAATTTTATTTGGAAAAGGTCAACACTGTGGTTCTGGATATTCTTTCAGGATATTGACAAGCCCACCGAGAACTTGGGAATATAATATTCAGTAAACTTAGGCATTATCAACTGAAGATATGACATTGTGAAGTTTAATGATGAAAACATGTTTAACTTCATCTTGTTGACAAGTGTTAAAAGAAATTCTACTTTAGAGAAGAGCTTTTCCTAAGTTTGCATACAGATGCAATACTGTTAGGAATTCAGTACTTGGGTTGGGGAATGTAGCTCAATGGTTGAGTGCTTACCAAGCAACGTGAAGGAGATACAAAGAAAAGCCAAAATCACCTTGAAAAACAATAGCAGAGTTCCATGATCTTTACTACCTGGTTTCAAGCTATCCTAGTTAAAACAATGTGTTGTTGGCTGAAGTGAAAACAGTCAGGCAGAGCAGAATAGAGACTCAGCCTCGTCCTCAGACATCAAGACAACTCAATGGAAAAAGAAAAAAAATTCCAAAAATATGGTGTGGGAACTACAGTATATCCATATGGACCTCATGTCTCACTCTACATGAAAATTATTCACGATGGATCATAGAATCAGACATGCTGAAACTATAAAGCTTCTAAAAATAGAATCTATTCATGGTCTTATAATAGGCAAATATATTGTAGAGAGGACATAAAAGACCTTTTGTTTTGTTATTTGAAGCAGGGTCTCACTCCAGCCCAAACTGACCTGTAATTCACTCTGTAGTCCAGGCTAGCCTTGAACTCATAGTAATCCTCCTACCTCAGCCTTTTGAGTGCTAGGATTAAAGGCATAAACCACCATGCCCTGCTATAAAAGCCTTTTAATCATAAAAATAGTAATAATTTTCCTTTCATCAAAAGCGAAGTTTTTGCATATTGAAAGATAACATTTGCAAAATGGAGGCCAGTTTGGGCTACAGAGGGAGATCCTGTCTAAAACAAAAAACCTACTTTTAAAAAGGAGTTTATTAATATGTAAAACAAATGGATAGATTTCATAGATAATGTTTTAAAAGAAAAGAAATTGTACACGAAAGAGTTTCATTTCTATGAGGTCTGATGTGCTGGTTCACTGCTTCTCAGCTGGTTTGACCTTGCAGTGCGGTGCTGGCAGCTGCTTTCCTCCTTTCCTCCGAAGGGGGACTCTGGACTCTGCAGCAGAATGCTCGACAGGAATTAAATTAATAACTAGGAAAAGGGGTGAAAGAATATGAAAACAGAAAGGTAACACTATAGGAAAAAACCCACCAAGAATGGGTTCAGTAAAAAATATAAACAGAAAGGAAAGAGAAGGAACAAATAATACAGAAATATAGGGAAAAGGATGGTTAGGAGCTGGGAGCTAGCTGAGTCAGGAGAGTGCTTGCCTTGCAGGCATAAAGACCCGAGTTTGATCTTCAGAATCCAACATCAGGTCCACGTGGTGATGGCACTTATAATCCACAGCACTAGGGAGGCAGACCTGGGAGAATCCCTGGAGCTCACTGGTCAGCTAATCTATCCTAACTGGTGAACTCCAGGCCAATGAAAGACCTTGTCTCAAAACAAGGTGGATGACCAGGACTCTGACTTCCACACACACGCATATCACATGCACACACATGAACTCACACAAAGATAAGCACACATGCACAATACACACATGCAAAAAAGAAAGAAAGAAAGAAAGATGATGAGGAATGGGAGGAAAAAAGAAGAAAACCACAAGCTGAATTCAGGAAAAAAGAAAAGAATAGAAAATGGAAAATTCTCATTTAACACATCATATACTGAATTACCAATTCAGCAGTAAAAACTTAACTTTTTAAATTTTAAATTAAAATCATTTCAAGTAAAAGTAGGCTATTCCCCACATATGGTGTCTCTGTACTCTGCCCAGAGTTCCAAGCCAAAGATTGCTTCTGGCTTTCTGAGGTTAAGGGAATAGTTAGCAACCGTGTTTGTGTTTAGTTTATACTAAAAGTATGCTATAATACAAAAACCCCAATAGTTCTCCTGGGGAAAATATCTATAAAACTGTTCTCTGGTGGTTGTCTAGGGACAGGTTTGGGGCAGCCTGGCTAAATGGAAAAATAACATCAGTGATTTCTGCTTGATGGATGAAATCCTCTAGAATCTAGATCTTGAGAGTTGTTTGTCCATCAAACTGCATACTTACGTCTGTGTATTTTATTAAGTAAATTAAGAGAGAGACAGACAGAGAGAGAGAGAGAGAGCCTACTTACAGCCAGCAGTAGTGGAGAAATAATAGAAAAAGGAAGGAAAGGATGTGGGCAAATCAAGCCCCCCCCCACCCGAGGAATTGCCACATTTTATTCAGAGGACTAAACCACTGCAGACTCCAGAAACACTACACAGTGCAGAGCATGCCCCTGGGGCCTCACTATTGTTTTGCTCAGTAGTAATAGAAATTACTAGAAAATGGACTTTTATTGATAAAAATTAAATTTTAAATTAGTGTGAAAGTTAGAAATGGACACCTGAGTGAAATATTCAAAATATTCCTATTGGGCTGGAGAGATGGCTCAGCGGTTAAGGCACTTGCCTCCAGTGCCTAAGACCCTGGGTTCAATTCCCCAGGTCCCACATAAGCCAGACCCACAAGGTGGTGGCCCTGGTGGTGCGCTCTCTCTCTCTCTCTCTCTCTCTCTCTCTCTCTCTCTCTCTCTCTCTCATCTCTGCTTGAAAGTGAATAAATAAAATATTAAAAAAATATTCCTATTATTGTTAAAATGAAAAGCATTCTCCATTTCACAGGGAAAAGGTATTAGAATCTAAGAAAGCCTCCAGCCTGCACACTTAATGATGATGTCGTGCCCTGTTTGGGGGGGAAGGGGACGGGCTTCTGTCCCTGGTGCTGACACAGTGGTTGCGGAGTTCTCCCTCTGAAATGATACTTCTACCTGTTAGTACAACTTTCGTGCACCTAAAAGCTTAGAGATCTCATGGTATGGACTGTTTCAGCCCTGCTTACTAATTCATATTTGGTTAGTAAATGTTCATAGGTTTGGGAAAAATTTCACTCGAGGTCTGCTTTCCTCATTGGCTAGCAGGAGTAGCTAACCTTTTCTACAACCTTAACTCTTACGGAGAGTTGTGCATGATCAGATTGTCTTGGCGTAGTTTGAGAAGGATATTCAGAGCTGAAAGTTTGGCAAAACAAGGAATGTCAGGTTTTGCATGTTTAGCATTCTATTATTTCCCATGAAATACAATTTCATTCCAATGACTTTGTGTGTGGTAAGACTGCCTCGCTATGAAGGTCAGCAAGACTGTCATTGAAATCAGATATTTATTATCTAGGAAAACTAAACAAGAAGTATGCCATCAGGACCAAAAGATTTCCTACTTATGCCGGAACACCTGCCACTCAGCAGTGTCCCCTGGACTATATACTTCAGGCTCAGTTACCTCCTTCTCTCGAGTAAAGTTCTCTAAGACAGCACAGTAGGATTCGTTCATTTTCTTCTTTTCTTCTTCTGACTCTAGCTCAAACTTTTTAGTCATCTTGTGTTCTGTGGAGGGACGAAAAATGCACATCTGTGTATGTGTGGGGGTGGGGAACCCAGTAAGAAACCCAGACAGAATGAAGACTGAAGCAAATGCAGTCCCTGTCATATAGAAGGTCCTCTCAGCCAGCGGTTTGGCTCTGACACTCCCCTGGAGATGCTTGAGGGTGACTGCGCCCATTTCATGTACTCAGCTACATCAGATATTTGGAGTTAACTGCTACATATTAGTTCTTTTTTTATTATTGTTGTTTTTTGAGGTAGAGTCTCATTCCAGCCCAGGCTGACCTGGAACTTACTCTGTAGTCCCAGGTTGGCCAGAGGTAGGAGAATCGCTGGGAGTTCAAGGCCAGCCTGAGACTAAAGAGTAAATTCCAGGTCAGCCTGAACTAGAGTGCGACCCTATGTCAAACACCCAAATATATATAGACATATAATTTTATCAAACATGGTTCCTCTGGGGAGGACAAGAGGATATGGAAGTTTCCAGTATAATGAACACACAAAAATTAGTATTTCTAATTCTAATTCGAGAATTTCTCTTGTAACTTTGGGATTACCAAGTCTACATTCAGTTAGAGGCCTCAGTTCTTAGTTTAGGCATGATGGGCAAACTTGAAACCTGTGAGTTCTGTAAGGCAAAGGTTTAGGCCCCTTAGTTCACGTGTTTGAGATTAAATTTTAAAAGAAAAAAAACCCTGTCCTTGTCCTTTCTTTTCTTTCTTCCACTAGGACCTCCATTCAGGAGTTTAGCCCCTGGCCCATCACCCATGGTAAATCCCAAGCCCTTCCTCTCAAATCAAGGCCAAGCTTAACCACAGTGTTTTGATGCTCTTGTCAAAAACCCAGAAGTTGCTGTCACACTCACTTTGTTGTAGCAAGATCTTTTCCCGCTCCATCTTCTCGTCCTTCTCCCATTCCGCCTTCCGCCGTGACCACTTATCTTCCATCTCATCAGAGATGCTGTCCTGCGAAGGCACAAAGGCCATGAGGAAAGCCGTCCTATCCTGGGGGCAGGGCAGAGTGTACCTGCACCCCAGGTACCTATTAGCACAGAACTGGGGCGCTGTGCTTTCCTCCCCTGGGCTCCTGAGGGGCCCCCTCTGTGGATGATGTATGGGGGATAAATCCCAGCCTAGCCCAGCAGAGAGCTGGGGGAACCCAAAAGGTCAAGGGCAAGCTATGTCTAGCAATTTGCTCTGCTGGAACTGGGCTGCTTTTGAAGACAGGTTGGAGTCACCTCTCAACTCATCCTGAATCCCTCTCCAAGAGAAGCAAGAATGGAGAACATCTGGAGTTCATCCGAGCATTTGGAAGACGGTGGGATGCTTTGCAGCAATAACCATTTGTTTCCTCAGCAAATCTAATTTCCTTTCATGGTTGAGATTAATTAAATCTAACCCAGTGCCACTCCTGTTGTTGGTATAAAGTTGATGAGCTTAAAATCCCAAGAAGTCCAGGCGCAGGATGATGGTGGCATGGTCCCAGGACACAGACCTCTCTTCCTTATGGGGTCAGCAGAGGACTCACACCAGCTGGACATCATTGCTTATTTGGGGTTATTTGTGGCTATTTGGATGGGGGTTTTCCTCATCATTTTCATGACTGGTGGGCAGTTCTGTTGCCATGGAGGTCAATGAATATCTGGAAAACTGGGGCAGCTCACCCAGTTATGCACCCGACACTTCTTCAGCTTTGTTAAGTGATGTTTTTCTTGATGGTATCAGGGAACACTTTAAAAAAGAGGGGTTGCAAGCTCAAAACTGAAACTGAGTGGGTCGTAGCATTTCAGATGTGGTGCTGGTGTCTGACCTTGGGTGGGGTAACCAACTATCCTGATTTGCCTGGGATCCAGAGGGTTCCTGGGACTCAAGAATTCCAGGGCTCCATTCTGGAAACTCCCAGAGAAATAAGGATAGTTAGTTGGCCACTCTACTTAACCACTAATATGATGGAGGCTTGAGGCCATGGTCCTCCCCTGATCACTCCCCTTCTTCTGTTCTCCCCCCCAATAAGATGTTCTGCGCTGACTCTGGGCCTTATCAAGTGTGTTGATTCAAGGGATAGATTATGCTCTGAGAGAGCTACAACACAGTTGTTCTTTGCTTATGCGATAAATTGGCCAAATCTATCAAAGACTTTAAATATATTCATTCCTTTTGACCCAGCACTCCAATGCAAGAATCAATGGTTTTCAAAGTGAGATTTTCTGCTCCAGCAAGAACAACACATGGTTAGTGGTAGGGGTATAGTGAAATTCCCAGTACCACTTTCATTAGGATAATAGTCATTTAAAAAATGAAATGGCTCCTAATGTGCCCTATGAAAACATGCAAAAATGTTCACAGATCTGATAAACCATTATCTCAATGACAGTTTCAATGACATACAAACATTTAGAGATTGCCCATGGGTGGTGATATTTCTTTCTTTCTGTTGTTAACATTGTTGGTCATTTCAATTTTTTTGAAAAATTGTGAACAGCTCTTTTGTAACTACAAACATATTTTCCAGAAGGCCCCTCTGAGGTCTGGGTGGCTGATCTGTCACACACACAAGAGCTGCCAGCCTCAAGTTTCTTCCTGGGAACTATTAGTGAGACTCTCGTCGGAGATTCCCCGAGTCTCTCGAGCTCTAAATTCAGCCAGGAAAGAGCTTTGCTTCTCTCATTCTCACAGCCCGCCACGCAGCTCTGAACCTCACCTGGTACATATGAAACATATTCTTCAAATACTTGTATTCTTTCCCCATCTCATCTGGGCAAAAGAAAAACAGCAACAGGGTCATTGTTTTGCCTCTGACACGAACAGTTTCCAATTGAAATGTGAGCTCTTCTGCACACCTGCCCTCCCAAGGTCCTCCCCTAAGTGATGAAACCTTGGTGTGACCCCCTCCCCCTCAAATCACTCTAGAAACTTATTAAGAACTCCAATCCTGGGCTCTACCCTCTTTTCCTGAACTCAGGGCCTCTAGGGAGGGGCCAGTATTTGTTGATGAATATGCTTCTCAGAAGTTTTAATGTCCAACAACCCTGTTCAGATAGTTCAGTTCCGTTTACTAAACCCCCAGGGGACACCCTGTATCTGTGGGGAAAAGAGGAACAAAACCTCTTCAATGCCCCTTGAATAACTCTTCCCACACTCTTTTTTAACTTCCTCCTTTTCAATGTTTATAAAAACAAATACATATTTTATTTAGAAAACTGGAAAATGAGCAAATTGTAAATAGTATTTTAATTTAAATCAAGGAAGAAGGCTATAGAGCGTCTCCTTTTCTCTGTGGAGATTTGTTTATGAAGCAATCTTGAAAGACACACACTCAACTCTTCCCAAGGGTAATGTAAACAATGAGATCTGGCCAGTACAACCCTTGCGAGTTATGTGGCCAGACAATCCCTTTACATGTTTTTTGTTTGTTTGTTTGTTTGTTTTTGAGGTAGGGTCTCACTCTAGCCCAGGCTGACCTGGAATTCACTATGTAGTCTCAGGGTGGCCTTGAACTTATGGTGATCCCTTTGCATATTAGCGAGAAGTTAATAAAATGTTGCCATTTGACAGGGGTGAAAACTTACAGAATCATGAGAATTGTAGAAGTTTAAAACATACTTTTAAAAGTTTATTTAACACTCTCCATTTACTAAATAAGGGTAGGTATTTTTATCCTTAATTCCTAGGTGGGAAGACTGAAGAGGAAGGGCTTACTGTCTCTTTAGCTTCGGAAGGAGCTTGGACAGCTGACCACACCTGCCCACTGCCAAGGGAGCTGCTGGCCAAGTCAGCCCCCACCCACCCCTCACCACACTCCTTTGTTTCCCCAAGGCCCAACAGTACCTAGTTGCTTTTGGGCAGCAGACTTCTCAGCCTTCAAGGCTTCTTTGTAGCTGTTCTCTAACTTCCCAAGCTCCAGATTGTGGGCCTTCTTGAGCTCCCTGTGGGACCCAGAGAAGTTGAATGCTGAGCTGCCCCCGCCCCCATCTTCACACTGGGAGTGGAGCCCCTGTTTCCTACAACCTCTGCTTCGAACAGGGGGCACATATTCTCTGCAAGTCAACACAGTCTTTCTTGTTTGTCTGTTTGCTTAATACTTTTTATTTATTTGCAAGAGATAGAGAGAGAGAATGGGCATGCCAGGGCCTCTTGCTACTGCAAATGAACTCCAAATGCATGTACCACTTTGTGCATCCGACTTTACATGGGTACTGGGGGTTCAAAACCGGCCTGTAGGCTTTGCAAGCAAGCGCTTTTAACCACTGAGCCATTTCCCCAGCCCACAGTCTGTTCACAACTCACCCACAATAAGTTCAGAACTCACGGTCTAGCATCCATCTCAGGAGACAGCTGCTGACCGTGTTTAAGATGTTTTAAAATGAAAGTGTCGGATTTAGGGCAAGATGCACCGGATCCCATACTCTTGGGCTCCCAAGAAAAGATGCACTATGCGAACGTCTGACAGGGAGGCTACTAAAAATAGAAACTAGGTAATCCAGAATGGTGTATATTTGTTAACCTATACTGTTCTAACTCTCCAATGGAGATTGTATTTGTATTTTTCAGGATATAGCGAGTGAGCTGTGGC
>PVHP010023631.1:0-27205 GCA_004024765.1 Zapus hudsonius | reverse complement strand
CCCACTATTAACCCAACCTGTGGTCATCCTTGAACTTCACCTACCTGTGTCTCTGTAGTATGTTAAGAGTTCACCTCTCTGGGCTAGAGAGGTGGCTCAGCAGCTAAAGGTGTTTGCTTGTAAAGCCTGCCTGCGTTTGATTTCCCAGTACCTAAGTAAAGCCCCTGCACAAAGTGGTGCATGCGTCCAGAGTTCATTTTCAGTGCCAAGAGACCCTGGCATGCCCATTCTCTGTCTCTGTTCACAAATAAATAAATAAACAATTTTTTTGTTGTTTTTTGTTTTTCGAGGTAGGGTCTCGCTCTAGTCCAGGCTGACCTGGAATTCACTATGTAGTCTCAGGGTGGCCTTGAACTCACGGCAATCCTCCTACCTCTGCTTCCCGAGTGCTGGGATTAAAGGCGTGCGCCACGACGCCCGGCTAATAAACAATTTTTTAAAAGAGTTCATCTCTCATCTGGGAGTGGTGGTACACACCTGTAATCCCACCACACCAAGAGATTGGCATAGGAGGATCCTGAGTTCAAGGCCAACCTGGTCTACATAGTCAGTTCCAGGCCAGCCTGGGCTACAGAGTGAGACTTTGTCTCAAAAATAAAACAAGGAAGCCAGGCATAGTGGCACATGCCTTTAATCCCAGCACTCGGGAGGCAGAGGTAGAGGATCGAAGTAAATTCAAGGCCACTCTGAGACTAGAGTGAATTCCAGATCGGCCTGAGGCAGAGTGAGACCCTACCTTGAAAAACCAATAATAAACAAATAAGAAAAAAAGGGGGGAGGGGAGAGTTTATCTCCCTTCCTAGTACTAGCTGGCAGCCACCCTCCTGGGAATTGTCCCTTCTCTGTCTCCTTGGCTGACACTCGTCCCCAGACATAGTCCTTGTCCTCCTTTGAGCTATTGATCTGCTCCTTCAGGTCTGTCTTAAACCCCCTGCAGATGCTGACAGCTTCCAAAGCCCAGCCTGAACCTCTCTGCCTTCCATTCCTATTGTCTCCTGACGCTGACTCAGAGCCAACCCTAACAATGAGCTCCACTTGCCAAGTCTCCCCATTCTTGGCTGGTCCCCTCTCCTGCAGAAGGCCGTCAGTCTAGAGGGTGAGAATGAAGACCTGAATGCTCCTCCCTCCTCCCCGGCTGACCTCTGGATGCTCATCCTGCTGTGTCACAGTGACGTCTGTCTGTCCATCGTGTGACTGCATGCCATGCTAGGCTACCTCTCCTCTGGGGCTCTATGAAGGAGGGGGTGGAGAGATCTCTAAGGCCCCTGCCTCCTGGGCTGGAGCCATATCTGACTAAGGGCTTTCAGTGTGTGTGTGTGTGTGTGTGTGTGTGTGTGTGTGTGTGTGTGTGTGTGTGTGTGTGTGTGTGTCATAGACAAGGTCTTCCTGTATCCCAAGCTGATGACCTCAAACTCCCGATATAACTGAAGATGACCTTGAACTTCTCATCCTCCTGCCTCCACATCGCAATAGCTAGAAGGTGTATGATACCATGCCCAGTTTATGGTGGAGATGGAACTCAGAGCCTTGTGTATGCTAGGTAAAAACTCTACTAACTGAGCTGCATCCCCAGCCCCACATCTGGCTTTCAAAATGGCTTGTGTCTCCCTCTGGCCCAGGATCCAGGAATATTGTTTGCCACAGCAAGGAGGTATGTGTCCCTCAAGACACCTCCTCCGTGGGCTTCTCAGCAGTGGATGGCAACACAGGGCTGACTTCCCCTCCCAATGCCATTCAAAACAGCAATTTGACAAACCAAGAATTAAAGCCTGGAATCCTCGGTGCCCGGCGGTCTCCCAAGTGGGAGGCTCCTGCAGCCAACCCAGCTTCCCTAAGAAACCAGGAACACTGACAGGGGCAACCAGGGTACACGAGCATTCCTGGGGACGTGTTAATCTGCTTTTTCCTCTTCTTCACCGTGTCTGGCTGAGGCTCAATTAAATCATTCATCTAGTCCCATGTGCCCGGGTCACTTTTCCAGACAACCAGTGTATTCATGACTTGCACACTATCAATTTCAACATGCAATTTGCAATGAAATTTGACTGATCAGCAATACCATAATTAGTTGCAAATGTCTGTGCTTGTATTTGTTTGGTGGAGGAGCTTTTTCATTAAAGTGATGGAGGCCCATAAACACCGAGCCTTTGCCCTGGGACATGGGAGGAGTAGCAGCTGTGTTAGGAGCCAGGGGCAGGCTGCTGTGAAAGGAACTAAATGAACTTGAAATTGCAGAGCTCTGTTTTTGCCTTTTGGGTTTTTGTTATAGTTGTTGTTTGGTTTTTACTTTTTTCTTTTTGACAGGGTTTCATGTAGCCCAGGCTGGCCTCAAAGTCACTATGTAATTAAGTGCCTTTGCACTTCTTTTATTTTGATTTTGATTTATTTATTTGAGAGAGAGAGATAGAAAGAGGTAGATGGAAAGAGAGAATGGTGACAGTCATGGTGGCAACATCTTTAATCCCAACCTTCGGGAGGTAGGAGGTTTGTTATGAGTTCCAGGCCACCCTGAGACTACATAGTGAATTCCAGGTCAGCCGGGCTACAGCAAGACCCTACCTCGAGAAGAGAGAGAGAGAGAGAGAGAGAGAGAGAGAGAGAGAGAGAGAGAGAGAGAGAGAGAGAGAGAGAGAGAGAGAGAGAGAGAGAGAATGGGTGCACCAGGGTCTCCTGCCACTGCAAATGAACTCCAGATGCATACACGGTCAGGGTAGAGAACTGGAGTCACCCTGTATTGAGTCTCCGGAATCGGCTCGCACGCCTCCAGAGAAAGGGATTTCCTACCTGAGGAGTCAGCTCCGGCCTTCCACCTGCCAGTTGTCTCTCCCACCTTATCCAGGTCTCTGTTCTCAACTCAGAAAACCTTATACTGCATAAGCTTGGGGCCAGGTCATCAGCCTGGATTTATCGTGTCCTGAGCTGGGCATGGTGGTGCACACAAGGGAGGCAGAAGTAGGAGGATCGCTGTGAGTTCCAGGCCAGCCTGGGACTACAGAGTGAGTTCCGGGTCAGCCTGGGTTACAGTGAAACCCTATCTTGAAAAAAATAACAAAATAAAGCAAACAAACAGGACTAGAGAGATGGCTTAGTGGTTAAGGCACTTGCCTGAAGAGTCTAATGACCTGGGTTCAATTCCCCAGTACCCAGGTAAAGCCATATGCACAAAGTGGTCATGCATCTGGAGTTTATTTGCAGTGGCTAGAGGTCTTGGCGCTCTCTCTCTCTCTCTCTCTCTCTCTACTTGCAAATCAATATATATATTTTAAATATTTTATTTATTCATTTTTCAAGTAGAGAGAGAGAAGAGAGAGAGAGAGAGAGAGAGAGAGAGAGAGAGAGAGAGAGAACCACCACCTTGTGGGTCTGGCCTATGTGGGTCCTGGGGAATTGAACCCAGGGCCTTAGGCACTGGAAGCAAGTGCCTTAACCGCTGAGCCATCTCTCTAGCCCAAATAAATATATTTTTAAAGGCTGTCCTATCTTGAGAATTGCAGTGGCCAGTGTCCCCAGGCGCAAGTAACCTAACCCTCAAGAATGCTAGGCAAGTACTCTACTATTGAGTTCCCGTCTTAAAGATGACTCTTAAGTAGATTGAGTGCATTAAGTTCAGCAGTGAGATAATAAAGCAGAGCAGCCCTCTCAGAGGCCCAGAACACACTGCAGCAGTGACTTTGCCAGGGCCTTGTGGCTACTACCCCATCCCGCCAGCACTGTGCTCCAAGACGGCCTCTGCCCACGTCCTCGGGTGCCACAATCTCCACTCGCTGCGCAGCCAGCCTTCCACACCCGAGGTGCCCCCACGGAGAGCTCTCTCTGGCCCTAGCTGTATTTGGACCCCTGTGTCTTGGGTGAGTCTGGAGAACATAGGTTTGACTGAAGCTTAGGCTGTGTGCCCTTGCACAGTGTCGGGAGGGTAAACGCAATGCTTTCAGACTCCTGGTGGGAAGTGGTCCCTGCCTCGGCGTGGGGGAACCTTCCTCTCACAGGAAGAGGACTCGAATTCTGAGCAGCCAGAAGGGAAAACAAAGAATCGAAAAAGACATCAATGTTAAAGTGCTCAGAAAGGTATCAAGCTCCACACACCTGCCAATGATGGCTCCTGTTCATTCTATAAATGCTTCTTTTTTAATATTTTATTTATTCATTTTTCAAGCAGAGAGATACAGAGTTAGAGAGAGAGAGAGAGAGAGAGAGAGAGAGAGAGAGAGAGAGAGAGAGCACCAGGACCACCACCTTGTGGGTCTGGCTTATGTGGGTCCTGGAGAATTGAACTTGGGGCCTTAGGCACTGGAGGCAAGTGCCTTAACTACTGAGCCATCTCTCCAGCCCTCTATAAATGCTTCTGCAGCAGCTATAGGGAGAGGAAGTAGTGGTCGGCCTGCAAAGAGAGCACAGTATATTCATGGGCCTAGTCTAGATGGGGTGGTGACCCTTAGGGACTCAGGGTCCCCATGAGGCACCAGGTCCCAGAAGGGTGGGAAGTCACCCCTCGTTTGGAGTTGGGCAAGATCTCATGAGCTCAGTGCATGGAGGTTGGCTGTGTAGTAGTGAGTGAATGCTTTAGACAGACTTGGGGGAACCCAGCCCGTAGCTCCTGTTGGTAACTGTGCCAGCTAACCTGTTTAGATCCATTCCCCCTCTTCTTGTGGTAGCACCCCACTTTTCACCTGGGGAACTAGTCTTCTTGTCATTTTCAGCTGCTCAGGTGGAGTTAACCCCCTGGCGTGAGAGTCACACGTGAGCCACACTAGCCCATCAGAGCTGCAGAGCAAAGCTGCAGAGGGCCTCATACGGGGTGCAGAGCTTCCGACGGCCCTGTGCACTGTACAGAGCTGCAAAGCAAAAGGTGTGTGTCCGCACAGTACAGAGCTATAGGGCACCTCGCCTGCCATGCACAGTTGCACAGCTCACCAGGATGAGTGTAGAGATGAGCATGGAACACCTGCCAACCCATGACGTCCAATCAGAGCTAATCCCAAATACTTCAAGAGCCAGAAAAGGATGTTCTCCATTCCCCCGGACTTGGACATGTGAGGGTATCAGCCTGGAGTTGCTGGTGTCTGTCTTGCTAGCCCAGTCTAAAATGAGAGCTAACCACAAAGAAGCCAGAAATAAAGAAGGTCTGGTCCTAATGGCATTTGTGAGACCCTGGATCAAGCTGCACCTAAAGCCTCTGAATTTTTCCATCATGTGAACCAGTCATCATTTTTTCTTAAGCTAGTGAATTTCATATCACTTTTAGCCTAAAGTTCTATCAATTCTCTCCCTTATTGGACCAGCCAACTCCAACTCCTTGGGAATGCCCATAAGGGAGTCTCTCCAGAGCCCATGAAAAAGCAAGTCCACCATGGCCATCCCACTTTACTGATGACTGGCTGACAACCCAGAGGCCACCACTCTGAATGAGGGGACACTGGTAGCATTCCCTACCTTACGTCCCAGGAGTCAACCCACAGAAGCTCAAAGACGTCATCAGGATCAGACCTTCTGCATTTCTGCTTTCTTTGAGATTGGCTCTCTTGTTAAATATTTTCATTTATTTATTTGCAAGCAGAGAGAGAGAAAGAGAGACAGAGAGACAGAGACAGAGAAAGAATGGGCACGCCAGGGCCTCTACCCACTGCAAACTCCAGACACATGTGCCACCTTGAGCATCTGGCTTTAAGTGGGTACTGGGTAATTGAACCTGGGTTGTTAGGCTTTGCAGGGAAGCACCTTAAATGCTGAGCCATCTCTTCAGCCCCTTGGCTCTCTTTTTAGACCGTGCTAGCAAGACAGCTGCCAGCAACTACGGGATAGCTACTCAGTCAATGTGGGGACATAGGGTCTGGACACAACCTGATCACATGGTTGAAGAAATGAGTAGTAGGAAAACTGGGTGCATGCCTGTAAGGCCAGCACTTGAGAGGCAGCAGAAGGAGAAGCACTTCAAGACTCTGTCTCAAGAAAGCAGAAAGCAGAAAGCAAGAAAGAAAGGAAGGAAGGAAGGAAGGAAGGAAGGAAGGAAGGAAGGAAGGAAGGAAGGAAGGAAGGAAGGCAAGACAAAAAAAAAAAAGAAATCAAAACCAAAACCAAATAGTTGATAGGATATCCAGCTAAGCACATTTGCGTTTTCCATGTACTCAAAAAAATAATAGGGCTGGGCATGGTGGTGCTCATCTTTAATCCCAGCACATGGGAGGCAGAGGTAGGAGGATCACCATGAGTTCAAGGCCACCCTGAGACTACAGAGTGAATTCCAGGTCAGCCTGGACTAGAGCGAGATCCTACCTTGAAAAACCACAAAAAAAATAAGGAGAAGAAGAACCTAGGGGCTAGAGATGTGGCTAAGTTGTTGGTAGAGTGCTTGCCTGGCAGGCACAAAGGCCTGGGTTCATTCTTTGGCCCCTGAATAAAGTGGACACACAGCTGTGATCTCAGCAGTTGAGAAATGGAGGTAGGAGGATCAGAAGTTCAAGGTCAACCTTAGTCATGTAGTGAGTTCAATGTTGTAACGGTGGAGCTGGGGATTAGAACTTGAAAAGTACCCAGCTACTTCCAATGCACCTCAGAACTTAAGGAGTACCCGAATTCTTGTCTATAAAATTAAAGAATTAAAATTATAGACCACCAGAGGATAAAGTATAGTGGGAGACGTTATTTAAAGGAAAATGGGGAGTTCCAGAGTTCTCCAGCCACCAGTGTGGGGCGAGCACGTGGGAGAGGTTTTTGTAAAATCTATGCTGTTCAGCCAAAAAAGCAGAAAGAAAGACAACAGAGGGTTCCCATCATGAGGAGAAAAGTTCATGTGGGGAAAATCTTGAGCCCCCCTTACCCCAGCCATTAGGCCAGGGTGAGGGGAGGCCTTACCTTCCTAAGGCCTGGAAATTTAGAAGTCCTTCTTCTAGGAAGTCATATGGAGGGAGAGAAGAGAGGGCTGGGCTTTGTTTAAGTGACTTTTAAAGACCTCAGCCAGATGGCTGAGATCCTGGCAAGAGAGGAACCACCACAGTCATATCGTGGAGGATCCATAGGGAACCCAGCAGACAATGACAGATGAACAAGGGACCTATAACCACAGCCATTCAATCAACACAGGATAGGCCAATGAGACAGAAACCAAGGATTTTCGACACAAGGACCCCTAAGTTCGCAACATTAAAGCAGCCTTAATACTCACCCACCACGACTCAGGGAACTGAGCGGAAGAGGAGGTGGAAAGATTGTGAGAGCCGTGGTGGGGGAGACTGTCCGGAGGCATGGCACCCCTCAGTAACAACACTCTTGGGCCAGGAAGACCAGGCTGAGTACTAGGATATCCAGGATCCCTTGCCACAAGGACTAATACAGACAGCCCACGGAGGAGGATATCCAACTGATCAGGGATGGGGAGGGGGGAATTGGGGAATTCGGGATAACAACTCATTGTTTGCCCACTAAATAATGTAACTCATTATGGACAATAAATATATATTTTAAAAAAATAAAATAAAGACCTCAGCCAGGTAAGTCAGAGAGACAGCTGGTTGGTCCATATCTGACCAATCAGTTTTAACATCTAGGTTTGAACTCTAGCTAGACACACCTCTCACTCAAGGGGAGTGAAACTTGCCTGAAACTGTCCCCTCTGAAGAAATAACCCTAACTGCTGTTAGGGTATTGGGGTGCAGAAAAGAAAAACAATCACCAGAAAAAAAGTACCTAAGTATTTCTAAGAAAACATCAAACTAGAATACCCATTTTCATCCTGTAGGAGGCAGGGCGAAGCTCCAACTGGGGAGGGGTTAAGGAAAAGCATGGCAGCATTGTGTGGGGTCTCTCTCCGAAATTTCCACATTCCCCCCGGACTCTTGAGGACACCCCAGCTGCTGTTGGGGAATAGGGACGATGAGGTCTCTTATCTATTTCCTGCTGAATAGGACACGATTTATGGCAGTTGGAGGTATCTCTCACAGCGGGAAGGATCCCTACCTAGGCCTGAGAAAGAGAGACCCATCAATCATACATCACATTGTCAAGATTTTGTCCTGCCTAACATTGGAAGGCAGGAAGTGGGGTATCTCCCCCAGGAGTGGGGAGTGTCCCATATAGGGTGTCCAGCAAGGAGTGGTTCAGTGTAGATGGTGTTGGATTGCTGTCCATCATGAAAACTTGAGATCCATCCCCAGAGCTGTTCATCGAATGGCATCGTAGTATTCGATATGGTCTGAGACGGTTCATGTATGGCTTGTAAAGCAGATGACACATACTAACAGAGTTATTAAGAAGAGATATACACAGCATTTAACCTTAATAACAGCACACGTGTCACCTTGGGCGTGATTTTGTATGATTGTTTTTCTCATCATTTGAACTTCAGAATTAAGAAGGGAAATTCCATCAGCGGTATCATTTAAAGCTTTTTGTGTATATTTGCTGAGAGTTTTTATGTGCCAGATTATATCTTTTAATCCAATGGATGGAATAAAAATAGAGTCTAAATGATCACATCATTGGAAAATGCTCCTAGTCCACCTGTTTTAAAACTGGCAAGTTAGCTGGGCATTCTAAGGTCTTAACTTGATGTCCTTGAATCCAGGGAAATCCCAGAGTTCATCTTCCAATCCACCCTGGGGGTAGCCAGGGCCAGAGATTGGTGTCACAAAACCATTGGTGGGTGTCATTAGGAGCTGCCCAGTTTACATTTGCTCTCAGGTCCCACTTTGTAGCAAATCATTCTGATGGTTGGTGGGTTATGACACAGTTAACCTGTCATAAAGCTTTATTTGTTTTCTCTTTTAGAAAGTTGTTATTAGAACCTTCTATTCTTGGTTATACATTTCTCTCCAAGACACAGTATTTAGTTAAGATTTAAACAAGTATATCTTCTTGGTGTCACTAATGGTTCTCCAAGAGGATTTTGGGGATCTTGGAAGAGCACTGTGGTTTCTTTAGCATTGGTGTTGCCAGTTAGGATGAGTCCAGGCCATGCTGACTTTGGCCTTCCCTTTCCTGGGAAGCCTGGAGGACTGGTTTGTCCTCAGTTGTGACCCTCCTGTTCTAGACTGTACACCGATTTTGTTTTTGGGTCTCCGTGTCTTTCCTGGTCTACCAGAGAGTCAGTGTGAAAACTTTGTCCTCAGTGGTGCCTCCTGTTAAGGAGTGTCTCCCCATCTCCTGTGTCCTCGTGATGTTGGAGCTGAGGCAAAAATATTTGCTTATTTTACTCCATGTCTCCAATTGAATTTGGCTTTTACATAGGTAGTTAGAACACTCAGAAAGGAATTTGTATCAACCCTGTAGGATAGACATATCTATATTGGCATCTACAATTGACTAGTAAAGCATACCTAATTAAAGAATGGCATAACCTTCAGTCTACTTTGTCACCTTTGAGTTTACTTATTTTGGAACAGTGTAGGCCGTAACTGAAGTATGAAAGTAGACTCATCTTATTTACAGACATCAGTTTTGAAAACACTTTTAGCAATAAAATCCAAATAAATTGATCTAACCTGGAAGTCATCAGGAACAGCAAGTAAGATAGCATAAAGTCTTGACATCTATGTTTGAAAACATACCTACTACCCAGGAGAGTTTGGAAATTCAATTGTAGAGGCTGAATTTTTTTTTTCAGATGTAGACCATTGTCTGAGTTTGGGGTTGTATCCTGAAGCAGAGAATAGCAATAGACCTGAAATACTCAAATTAAGACAATAGTTAAAATAAAATCCTAATTGAGATTCTGTGATTACCCATAAGAGAGCAGAGTCTGGTCATTGTTGAATTAGAACAGCTGAGTTCTAATATAACCCTTGGTGAATATATTTTTGAAAGAGAAAACATTTGACAACCAATGTTGGATACCTGCATATTAATTAATCTGATGTACAGTAGAAATCCTTATAAACATAAGACAATTTTTATGTTTTACTCATTATTTAAATTTGATAAAGCTTAAATAAGCTATCCCAACATATTTTATCTAACAGGAGGATAGAAGCCACAATGGCTGAAATTGAATCTTTTAAGTTATATAAGCCTGATGATGACTATTTGATAGTATTAGCATGAACAAATCAAAAACCATTCTTTTTTTTTAAATATATATATTTATTGTCCATAATGAGTTACATTATTTAGTGGGCAAACAATGCGTTGTTATCCCGAATTCCCCAATTCTCCCCCTCCCCATCCCTGATCAGTTGGATATCCTCCTCCGTGGGCTGTCTGTATTAGTCAAGAACCATTCTTAAAACCACAATGTTTTTAGATATAAGAACCTTATTTTAAGCCGGGCATGGTGGCGCACGCCTTTAATCCCAGCACTCGGAAGGCAGAGGTAGGAAGATGGCTGAGTTTGAGGCCAGCCTGAGACTACAGAGTGAATTCCAGGTCAGCCTGGGCTAGAGCGAGACCCTACCTCAAAAAAAAAACAAAACAAAACAAAAAAAAACAACTTATTTTAGAATATTAAACAGTAAGAAAACCTTTATTTTGTTTGTTTGTTTGTTTGTAAAAACAAAACTGACTTGTGGTGGTCACTTTTTTAAAAAGAGTGTTGTGACTAGTCTTTTTGACACAAACAAAAATTAGTTGTTTTATTCAAAGCGACTAAGCAGATACCTTTGGAACTCACTCTATCTAATATAGAAATTTATAGTTGGAGTTTTTCCTAAAATTCAGGAGATCCTTTTTCCCCCCAAGAATGCCAAATGAGTAGAACCATTGATAAGTACCTCTAACCACTGAACAGTATGATCCTTAAAACCA
Source organism: Zapus hudsonius (assembly GCA_004024765.1). Classification (NCBI taxonomy): domain Eukaryota; kingdom Metazoa; phylum Chordata; class Mammalia; order Rodentia; family Dipodidae; genus Zapus; species Zapus hudsonius. Next base: position 16,474 of record PVHP010023631.1, on the reverse strand, counting down.
AGATTTTCCAGGGTATTCTCCCCACTTTTTTATTTTATATTTTATATTTTATAAAGTAAAGCAGAAAACATATAGCATTTACAGTAGTCAATGTTTAACCATTGAGCAATAGATGAAAATAACCTATGTCTTTTTCTTTTTATTGACTCAGTTTACCCACTTGATCATGGACTTTAGTACCATAAAGAAGATATGGATCTCCTTGTGTTATGATTTCCCTTACATTCATCATTAACCAGAGGGCCAGTCTGGTTTATGAGGAAGCATTGGGAAATATGTCTTTTTCTACATCTGGCTCCAAAAGAGCTCTGTTTTGGGGCCATAGTAAGGTGAGCACATCAACATCTGTTTTTTCCTTTATCGTTTAGTCCATGATTGAGAACCCGCACATAGAGTTGGCTTTTATAGAACTGGTATCCAACATGTATTTGTCTATAGAACTTAGTTCCTTATCCTTCATAGGGTTAAGAGAAATTATACCAAATTGATTTAGCTCCTCATTAAATAATAGACAATTTTTTTTTTGGTTTTTCGAGGTAGGGGCTCACCACTCTAGCCCAGGCTGACCTGGAATTCACTATGTTGTCTCAGGGTGGCCTTGAACTCATGGCGATCCTCCTACCTCTGCCTCCGGAGTGCTGGGATTAAAGGTGTGCGCCACCACACCCGGCTTTTTTTTTTTTTAGACACCCTTCTTAATAGGAAAATTTAGGCATTGTTTGGTAACACCTCTATGAATGTAATTTTAAGAAAACTGACAACCATATTTTTAAATAATATTTATCAGCACATATTTATAGATTTTATAATCTTTGGATGTAAGATATCTCCTGTTAATAATTTTAGAATGTGCATTTAAAAAGAGTATAGGCAAAAGATAATGGTCCCTGAGGTAATTTCTATCAACATCATTATTATATCTGGAACAATTTTGTTACCTTTAAAACCCTTGAATATTTTGACAAATCACCCTTAGCAGAATTTCCAAAAATGTCCAGGTAGGCTGAAAAACATTGTCTGTAGCATAGTTAGTAGAAGTAACAACAGTTTTTTTTTTAAACCAGAAAGGTACCCTTGAATAACCCAGAAGGGGAGGGCTGGAGAGATGGCTCAGAGGTTAAGTCACTTGCCTTCCATACCTAACGACCCGAGTTCGATTTCCAAGTACCCCATGTAAAGCCAGGTACACAAGGTGGTGCATGTGTCTGGAATCTGTTTGCAGTGGCTGGAAGCTCTGGCATACCCATTCTCTCTCTGTCTCTCTGCTTGCAAATAAATAAATAAATAAATAAATAAAAATAACCCAGAAGGGAGAATCTGTTTATTAACCTGGTAAACATATCTGTGATCCCCCTGCCTCAGCTCTGTAAAAATCAAGGATATCACACGTGCCATGAGGCTTAACTCACTTTAATATCTGTATGAATAAATGTTTTACAGAGAAAAAGCTTTACAAAGTGACTAGAAATTAAATTAAATTGGATTTAAACTTAAATAAATATTGTACCTTTTTTTTTTAATCAAAAAATTTAAAAGCCATTCCATTTAGCTGCTCTGTTAGTGTGTCTGCTTTTGCCCCCTGTGTCTGGCAGCCCTTAGTACAGGCCTCATTCCCACCCAGCAGAGACCTAGAGACCTGGAGACCTGAGCTGAGTGCTGGGCTCAGTGTGGGGAGGGGCCTAGGTGTCCCAAAGGCACTGCGCATACTGGGAAACACAGGCCAGGTGGGTCACTGTAGCCGGTCTTGGAAGGTTGAAGTCTCAGGGCAGGGTAGGCGAGTGGAAAGAGAAAGTAGTTTTTGTCTCTATTCCAGGAAAAAGTAAAAAGTAAAATAAGTTGTTTATCTGTTTTCCTCAGTTCAGATAAAAGGCTTTCTGTACCTCCCAGGGGAAGCCTTTTATTCACCCTGAGTGATCTCCCAGCCGCCCATTGTCTTTACCTGCAGGTGGCAGACCTTGGGGGAAGGAAAACCTGTTTTTCCCTTTTTGGCCCCCAAAAGTTACAGAAAGTTGTAACAAAAAGTTACAAAAAGAACCTCTGAAATTTTTCTTCCCGGACAATGCACCAATTATGTAATGGCGGAACTGTGGATTAGAATTTAAAGAGTATCCAGCTACTTCCAATGCACCTCAGAACTTAAGGAGTACCCGAATTCTTGTCTGGGAAGGTGTGCCAAAAACTGGCAAGGGGAAGCCAGCTATAACCCCATTAAGCCTCTCCCCAACGACACATGTCCAACAAGATTCCAATTCAAATATGCCCTCAGCTGGGAATCAAGCATTCAGAACACATTAAGCTAATGGGGGAACACCTGAATCTTTAGCTTAGCTCCTTAGCTCCCATAAACTGAAAACCATACACAATGTAAAATGAAATGCATTCAGTCTAACTTTAAAAATCCCACAGCTTTTACCCATCCCAGTGAGATTCAAACATCCCCAAAATCCATGTTCTTTCAACTGAGGCATATTACTAAAAACAAAACAAAGCAAAAATCACATAATATTGCAGAACAAATATTTACACTGCAAAAGATGGCACTGGGCATAACATAGACAGGTTGAACCCATACAAGATGTAAAATAAACAGGGCAAACATCAAACTCTAACTCCAAGTCCAATCACTTTAACCAGTGAAGAGTCTTTGTAGTTCCAGCTCAGCTACTCATAGTTTTGAAAAACTCCATCCCATGCTGGCAGCTCTCGTTGGCAGCCATCCCATAGTCCTGGCATCTCCACTGAGTCTCCACTGCAACCCACACACAGTTCATCCTCATGCTTCCACTGGGCTTCTGAACAGGCAATCCAACAAGCAGCCAAGAAAGAACTTGTGGGGACCTCCCCATCAGGCTCTATAAACAGCCTACCAACTCCCCAGGTGCAGGTGATCTCAGATGATGGAGTGTATGGAAGGAGAAGGTGCAGGTGATCTGGGATGATGCAGTCTATAGAAGGAGAGGGTGATGGAGTGTGTTGCGGTCAGCTTTCTAGTTGCTGCGCAGAAAGAACCCAAGCAAAAGCGGCTTGTGGAGGAATGGGTTTATTAGGCTTATGGACTCGAGGGGAGACTCCATCCTGGCAGGGAAGATGATGGCATGAGCAGACGGGTGGACATCACCTCTGCCACAGCACTGGAAACAGCGGCAGGAAGGTGTGCCAAATACTGGCAAGGGGAAGCTGGCTTATAACCCCAAAAGCCCGCCCCCAACAACACAGCTCTAGTGAGGTTGTAAAATCCAAACTGCCATCAGCTGAGGATCTATTACCCAGAACACATTCATTTGTTTGTGGGGGACACCTGGATCAAACCATGACAGAGTGTATAGAAGGAGAAAGTGGAATTGATCTGAGGTGATGGAGTGTGTAGAAGGAGAAGGAAGATATACCAAGATCAAGACTTTGGCAATGCAGCTTTGATGTGATTAACAATCCTGCTGATATTGGGACTTCAGTAAAGTGTCTATTTTGTCCCCCTCTCCTACAACTGTGTTCTCAGCCATAAATCTGTACTAATTAAACCAAATAAACTTGTTGAGGGCTGGGGAGATGGCTCAGTGGTTCCTAACGCACTTGCTGCACAAGTGTGGTGTTCATAGAAGACCTGATTTGCCCTGAGTTCAATTGTAACATACACCTAAGTAGCTGCAGGTGCGCACACACACCTGTTATCCCAACCTTGTGGGATTCAGGAAGTGCAGTAAAGAACAATGCAGGACCCCTGTCATGTCTCCCCACGTATACACACGTGTACTCCACATGCCACATACTATACCACACATACTGCACACAAGGGTGCTGAAAACTAAGCTGATTGACTTATGAAGTTGGACTTGTGGAGAATTGATTCTTTGACCTGCTATTGGTGCCTCTTTGGGTTGAGGAGATGATTCTTTCCGTCTCCGCAGGAAAAGTCCTTTATGGCCTCAGGAACAGCTTGAGAAGTTGCTTCTCTCCTCCTCCCTCTCCCCTCCCCAAGACAGCAATTCTAGAAACACCACTTGAAGTTTCAAACTTGTCTTAAAATAATGAACCTGCACTAATATATTTGAAAATATTCCCCAGTCACTTCTAGAGTTAAACCTAGGCGGTCTCTGTGGCCCAGCAGATCCACTCCTGCCTGTGTATACCCACAGAGAGGCTCACGCTCATATCCCAAAAGACACGTGCAACTTGTAATAGCTAAAGCTGGAAACAACCCACATTCCCATCAACCATGGACTGAATAAATAAATTGTGGCATAGCCATAAAATGAATTCAGCAATGAGACTGGGCAACGTACTTTATCCTCAGCACCATGAGTGAAGAGAAGCCAGACACAAAAATAGCCCATACTATAAGATTCCATTGACAAAGTACAAAAATAGGCAAAACTAATGGATGGTGATGGAGGCCGCAGCCGTGACTGCATTGAGACCATGCCTGGGAGTGAGCACAGGGAATTTGGGGCCAAAGGAGGCTGCTTACGGGCACACAGCTGTGATCACAGTGCATGAAGATTTGTGCACTTTCTGTGTGGATATTTTACCTCAATTTAAAGTTTATTTAGGGGCTGGGGAGATTGCTCAGTGGTTAAAAACATTTGCTTGCAAAGCCTACTGGCCAGGGTTTGATTCCTCAGTATCCATGTAAAGCCAGATGCATAATTCTGTCCACGCATCTTGAATTTGTCTGCAGTGGCGAGAGGCCCTGGCGTGCCCATACAGTTTCTCTCTTTTCTCTCTCTTGCAAATTAATTAATTAATATTTCTTTAAAAATTTTACTTAGGGATGGGGAGATGATTCAATGGTTAAAGGTGCTTGCTTGCAAAGCCTGCCAACCTGGGGTTCAGTTCTCCAATAAAACCACATAAATCCAGATGCACAAAGCGGCACGCATCTGGAATTCATTTTCAGTAGCAAGAATCCCTGGCATGCCCATACTCAGTCTCTCTCTCTCTCTCTCTCTCTCTCTCTCTCTCTCTCTCTCTCTCAAATAAATAAAATTTTTTAAAGTTCAAGGCTAGCCTCAACTACATAATGAATTAGTGGCCAGCCTGCGCTACATGAGACTCTAGAACAAGTCCAGGCCAGTTTGAGTTACATAGTGAGAACCCATCTCAAAAAGAGGGGAGAAGAGGAGGAGGGAGGGTGGGTTGAGCGTGGTGGTTCTTCTGTAATTTCAACAGAGGCAGAGGCAGAGGCAAGAAGGATAGCCTCAAGTTTGAGACCCACCTGGTCTACATAGCAAGACCCTAAAGAGAGGGGCAGGAAGCCTCTGGTAGGGAGCTGGCAGGGGTGGGGGGAGGGTTGGACTTGGCATTGGGCCAGGTTTCACTTGTCTCTCCACTGCTTGAGCTCTTACAGCTTGTCAACTTCCTGCTGGCTCAGCTCAACTGGGTGGCACTCAAAGCAGGCTGGGCACCTGACAGGTGTGCCGTGATGGCGGAGGGGATGCTGGACCATGGTCCCATCTCTACCTGCTCTCAAGACAGACAGCTTCTGTCACCACTTCTGGACAAAGGACCAAAGGACTCCTGGGGCCTGGCAATGACAGGAGGCCTGAGAGGAGAGGACCTTGCACATACCCTGAGCACTGCTGGACTCATATGGGAAGTCTGGAACTGTTAGCTTGGTTCCAGGCAGGGCTCACTCTAGCCAGGGCGGGCCTGGAACTCACTCTGCAGCCCCAGGCTGGTCTCAAACTTACAATGATCCTCCTACCCCAGCCTCCCCCATAGGAGAAGTCTAAATGAGATTGTTTCCAGTCCTGAAACCAGGGTCTGGGTCTGTGGGCTGGAGAGACCTTGGGTTGGACCCCAAACAGGAAGACCTTCCCTAGGTCACATAGTCCCTGTGTGTGGCTGATGCACTGGAGGTGGGGGGAGGGATGTCTGCCTAAATGACTAGACAGGGAATCAGAGAAGCGATGGCTTCCTCCTGCCTTCCCTTCACCCTCTGTGCAGATGGACAAACAGAACCTTGGGAGCATTTGGTATCTAGTAGCCCACCTGCTGATTTGGGCTTAATGCTGGGTTAGCAGGCCCATCCCTCTAATACTGTTCCATCCTCAGCTGGGAGTTTCTTCACTAAAACATCCATGCCCTCTCTCCCACACCCTCTGCCAGTTTCTAACAGGGTGAGCCCACTGCTTCCAGAAAGGCCGAACAGCCCACGGGTCCCTAAATTCTGCTGCAGGGACTCAGCTGGGCTGCACAGCGAGGAAGCAGCAGAGACCAGCATAGCTGGGTTCCTTTATGCGCACTGAAATTTGAATTTCATGTAACTTTTTACATGTCATGAAGTATTACTCTTCCTTATTTTTTTTAACTATTAAAATATAAAAACTATTCTTAGCTTGTGGGCTGTATAAAGACAGTGGGTGAGCTAAATGTGGTCAATGTGGCTCGTGTGGCCCAAGGGCCACAGTTTAATTCCCTATTCTAGAATGTGCTGTCCTGGGGTTCAGGGTCCCCAGAGCCACTGAGACTGTAGGTCATGGGCAGCCAGGTTTTCTGTTTGGCCTGATTTCCTAGGATTCAGAATTTCCAGCAAACCCAGAAGGCTGGTACCCCTACAGGGAAATTGTTAATCCAGGGGGCCAGGCTTCAAGGCCTGGGATCTGCCCATGCTCCTGGGTGTGTGGTGGGGCCTTGTCCCATTTCGGCAGGCCCTCTGAGGGGAGCTGCCCCCCCTACCAGCTAGGAAACCACTGTGGTCTGGGCGCTCTGAAAAGGCAGGAAGTTGAATCATCAACTCTCATAACGTCTGTGTGGCCAGAGCTTGGGTTCCAGCCCCAGGAGCTGCCTCCGAACATTGTTTATTGCCTCCTGCAGACAGGAAATCTCCAGGATGAGGATCCTGATGAAATGAGGACCTGAGGACCGAGTGAAGAGCGCTTGATGGGAGGAACTCACTGTGTGGCCTTCAGCCACTCCCTCACCCTCTCTGTGTCTTGGTGTTCAAATGCTCCATTCTTCAAAGCTTCATTAAAAGTGAATGCTGAGGGCCGAGGATATGGTAGAGGCTGCCTGAGCGTGGATCCCAGCGCCTCTGTCAAATGCTGGGCAAGGTGGTCACCCTGCACTATAATCCCTGGGCTAGGGAGGCCCATGGGTTAGCTAGATTAGATGAACCAGAGCTCTAGCTTCAGATAGCGACTCCGCCTTCAAGAATAGGTGGAGAGTGACTGAGGAGCATCTCTGATGTTAACCTCTGGCCTACACACACACACACACACACACACACACACACACACACACACACACACACGTGGGGGGGAGTGAATGATGACCAAGCGAGAGGCCCAGGTTCCAAGGACTCCCGGCTTCAGCAGGACACAGGATGCTCCGATACATATCAGTGATACAAGTATCTGGAGTTCATTTTCAGTTGTAGGAGTCCTGGAATGCCCATTTCCCCCCCCCCTCTCTCTCTCTCTCTCTCTCTCTCTCTCTCTCTTTTTCTCCTTACACATAAATAAATAATATTTTTTTAAAAAGGGATACCTCTTGGCCGGGCATGGTGGCAGATGACTCAAATCCCAACACTTGGGAGGCAGAGGTAGAAGGATCCTCGTGAATTCAAGGTCAGCCTGAGACAACACATAGTGAATTCCAGGTCAGCCTGGGCTAGAGTGAGACCCTACCAAAAAAAAAAAAAGGATGTCCCAGGAACAAACAACATTAATCATACCGCCTGTTGTTTATTAAGCATTCACTATGGCTGTGGTGTGGCTCAGGGTCCCACTCTTACTTAGCGTGTGTGAGGCCCCAAGTTTACTCCTCAGCCCTGCAAAATAAAAGCACTTGGGGCTGGGGAGATGGCTCACTGATTAAAGGCAATAGCTGACAGTCTGCTAGCCTGGGGTCAGGTCTCCAGCACCCACGTTCTTCTGTGACCCCAACATGCCTAAGACATTGGGAGGTGGAGCACGGAAGGTCTGAAGCGCAAGGGCATCTAGTCTGACGTTTGTTGGAAGTCTGGAAGTTTGTCTGCAGCAGCAAGAGACCCTGTCTCAAAGAAGATGGAGCATGAAGATGTCCTCTAACCTTCACACGCATCCTGTGACACCCATGCTCCCTCCCCGCACAAAATTCACACAACAAAGCTTAAAATAATTAAAAGGGGTTTTTTTGGGGGGGGGTTTCGAGGTAGGGTCTCGCTCTAGCCTTGGCTGACCTGGAATTCACTCTGTAGTCTCAGGCTGGCCTCAAACTCACAGTGATCCTCCTACCTCTGCCTCCCGAGTGCTGGGACTAAAGGCGTGCGCCACCACGCCTGGCTTTTAAAATAATTTTTAAAAGGCACTTATAATGAGATCACTGATCCTCACAATGACTCTTTACGAGAAGAATAATCTTTACAGCCTCTCTGTGCTAGCCAGGAGGGTCCACACTGCTTGTTCTTGATTCCTTCCCATCTTAACTGAGAGAGAAGCTTCCGTACACTGTCCTGTAACTGAAGGAGGAGCATGTCCTCAGGTTCCGTGCAGCAGGAACCCACTTAGCTGGCACAGCCCTTGATGTGCAGGTGGCCCAGCACATCTGGAAGAGTGATGGCTTCCTGCATCATGAGTCTGAAGTGGGTGGGGAGATTCTGTTGGCAGCTGTGCCAATCCCACCAGTGAGAACCCTGCTGCTAGCCACATCACTCCGAAGACCTTCACTAACCAGATCCGGTGGTGACTGAGCTCACGAGGCATCTTACACCAACCTGCCCACCATTGTCTGTGGCAGACAATGTGCTTTGTGCTCTGTGACATGGTCATCCCATGCAGCACTGAGGGAGCTCACTCAGTGGGTCTGACAGGGTGGATGTTGTCTATGAGCACCCATGGGAGGTCGTGCCCGATCTCCACATCTACAGAGACGAGAAGGAAGAGCAGGTGGCTGCTGAGAACGCTGGGAAGAAGTTGCAGGGCTCCCAATGTCCCTGCTGCTCGGTTGAGGTGGCCAACTGCTCTGTGCCTGTCCAATAGTTCCCGACTGGAGGCTGGATTGCCCAGGCGGCCACTGAGAACATGTCTGCAGCTCCCATTGCCGGGCCACAGAATGGGTAGGAACAACCACGGGGTGGTCATAAGCTTTTCTGCAGGCACTTAAGCAAAATAGAAAAGTGGATGGAAAATAAACAGTTAAAAAACAAAGAATGATCATTATATAAGAATGACTGGGCTGGAAAGACCAGCTCAGCAGTTAAAGGCACTTGCTTGCAAAGCCTGAGAGCCTGGGTTTGATTTCCCAGTACCCATGTAAAGCCAGATGCACAAAGTGACACATGCATTTGGAATTCATGTGCAGTAGCAAAAGGCACACCCATACTTATTCTCTCTCAAATAATATTAACAAAAATTTTTTAAAGAATAATTCTTTTAGGGCTGGAGAGATGGCTCAGCAGTTAGGGCACTTGCCTCCAGTGCCTAAGGCCCCGGGTTCAATTCCCTAGTACCCACATAAGCCAGACCCTCAAGGTGGTGGCCCTGGTATTCTCTCTCTCTCTCTCTCTCTCTCTCTCTCTCTCTCTCTCTCTGCTTGAAAATGAATAAATAAAAAAAGAATAATTCTTTTATAAGTAATACAAATGAGGCCTAGAGAGGTTAAGTACCTACACAAGTTTACACAGATACCAAGTGGTGGAGCTGGTGTTAGACTGTAGTTTTGAGGGGTCGGAGTAAGGGGCTGGGTGCTGAACTTCCCACTAAGTCTAGAAGGCTAGATTGGGATGAGAAGGCATCATTCCTTCTGACGCTGCACAAGGATATCCAAAGCACATTAAGAAGTCTGGGGGACTGGAGATGTGGCTCAGTTGGTAGAGCACCTGCCTAGCGTACACAAAGCACCAGGTTTGAACCCCACCATCACTTAAACTTCACATGGTGGCACATACCTGTAATCCCAGAACTTGGGAGGTAGAAGCAAGAGAGTCAGGGGTTCAGGGCCATGCTTGGCTACATAGTGAGTTCCAGACTAGTCTGGGATACATGAGACCCTGCCTCAAAGTGGTTTGCCGGGGCCTTGCACCCCCGGACAAGGAGGCTCAGGCTGAACCGACTCTCCTGATGGTCTCTGAGAGCCTGGTGAGGGTGCTGGACATACAGCAGGATCTTGCTGCATCATGAGGTGGAAGATTTGCCTTCTGAGCAATGCTGAGCAGGTGGCACTGTCTCTCTCTCCCCACTGGGCACAGGTGCCATGCTCAGGATGGACTAACAGTCCCGAGCTGACACTGGGCAGAGGGGACAGAGAAGGTGCAACAGGCTTTGCCAGCCCATGAAGGCAATAGGGCCACCTGCAGGGTGTGTTCTGTGGGGACGCTCAACTCTAGGTGAGAAGGATTTGACCAATGCTGGCTGAGTGGCCGGATTCAAGGCCTTTGAGGCTGGGCTTGGCAGGAGGCTGGGAGGAGGCTGCAAGGGACAGATAAAAAGATGTCTCTGTGGATGTTGTGTGACAGACTGAATAAGGCTTAAGTCATTGTACTTCCCAGAATGAGGACAAGATTTTGGGGGAAGAGGTCAACTCAGCTGCCCCAGGCCAGGCACTCAGTTCCCTCCACAGGCCCAGGCCTAAAGATGCCTTCTCTCCACGAGTAGCAGGTTCAAAGCCCGGCTCATGGGTATCTTCGCTGGGACATGATGAAATTCTCCAGGAAGCCCTTCATCTAAGAAGTTCTTGGCTCATGTCTGCTCTGTGGGTGCTGCCTAGAACTCACTAAAGGGAGGCTTCAATAGCCAGAGGACATCTGGGGGCCAGGCCTAGGCTAGTCATGCCTTGGGCTGGAGAAGGGGCAGAAGTTCTGAGCAGAGGCTGAGGCTGACCTCTGACCCCCACTAGGACCTTCACCGGAAGGCGGGGCCTTAGGAACTATTGCAGGCAGGCGCTTCCATTATCTGGCTATTTGGGGGCAGCCCCAAGCTAGACTTCAGGATTGCAAACCTGAAATAGTTTATTATTAGGTCTGGCTGGTTCATGAGTCTTTGAACTCCTGGAGGCCTGGGTACCCACACATCCCATGAGCAGCCAGGGCCTCCACCCACAGTAAACATTCCCCACACACGTGGGCTAAGGGCGATTGGCCACAATGGGCCGCTAGCCAGGCCTGCCCAGCACTCTTCCCTGTCCCTGCCTCAGCTCCCCCAGGGAGAGGACTGGACGGTTGAGGACCCTGTGGGGCTGCCCTGCCCATGATAGGGAATGACAGTTTGGGGCCTCTCCCTGCTCCCTGTGAGCGCCAGCCTGCTGTGTGCCCCAGGGCCCCAGAGCTTCCCCAGTCCAAAGGCCACTAACAGCCAGTGGCTGGGAGTGCATGGAGGGTGGTGCTCCAGCCTGAGCAGTGAGGAAGAGAGAGAGGGGAAGCCCCAGGGCTCAGTATGCATATGAGGGACTGAGAACCTGGAAACCAAGTGCCACAGAGTAGCCCATCCTGCACTTGGGGAGCAAGTCCCCAGAGATGTCAGCAGGCTGCCAGGCTCCCGAAGACTGCACCCTTAAGTCTCCCCTGGGACATTAGCTCTCATCAGGGGTGATGGTGTCCGGCATGCCAAGTGGTATGGCATGGCAGGTAGGTACGGGAGAGGGTTGAGGCAGCCACCTCCCCTACTGGTGGCCTCAGCTGAGTTGCACTCCACTGGAATCTTGGTCACAGGTGAGGTCAAGGGTGCATTGTAGGGCTCTGAGTGACCTGAGGGAATGCCTGGGAGGGATGCAGGAGCCCGATCTGACTGGTCATTGCATCTGCACCTTGCAGCAGAGACATTCAAGCCCAGATGAAAGGAGATCGGGCACCGGCTTCTGCGGCCAGGCTGGGCGTGGAGCTCAGAGAGGGCTGCAGGGGGCAGGGGAGAAGATACCATCTGGGCACTGGATGGAAGCCTAACAGGGCCTTAGATCAGAAACACTTCCATGGCAGTGTCATAGGGGCTCCTGAAGAGGTGGCCCTGCCATCTGAGAAAGGACAGCTGTCAAGCCAGGTGTGGGGAACACCTGCAATCCCAGGAGTAGGAAGGCTGAGGCCGCATACGTGGACTGCATCCTAAGATCATCTCAGAGAGAGAAAGAGAGGAAGGAATAAGAAGGGGGCACAATGCATCACGGCTACATGAGGAGGTCAGGGTTGTCTGTGCTCCACCTTCTTTGAGAGACAGGGTCTCTGGCCTGCAAGAGGAATGAGTGCTAATTCAATATGTTTCGGTGTCTCTATAAGAAAAGGAAATTTTGCAGCTGCATGTGGTGGAACAATGCATCTACAGCCGCAACCCTCGGGAGGCTGAGGCGGGAGGGTTATAAATTTGAGGCCTGCCTAGGCTACACAGTGAGTTCCAGGCTAGCTGGGAATGGGACTGTCTAGTTCAAAATCCAAGAAGGAGAGGGAGAAAGGGAAGAGAAAAAAGGAAAGAGAGGAGGAGAGGAGGAGGAGGAAGAGAAAAAAGGGAGGAGGGAAGGAAAAAGAAAAGAGAAGAAGAGGAGGAGGGCAGGAGGATGATGAAGATTTAGACACAGAGAAACCACTTGAAAACAGAGACACACAACCATGGAGGAAAGGCAACCATGTGACGATGAAGCAAAGACCAGAGAGATGCGGCCATGAGCCAGAGAACGCTGACAGGCAGGAGCATACTCCCCTGAAGGCTCTAGGGAGGAGGCCTTGTCAACACCTTGAGTTCCAGCTGAATAAATTTCTGCTCTAAGTCCTTTTTGTGTGATACTTTGTCACAGCAGCCTTAGGAAGATGACACGCCCTGGCTGGCTCTGGTGCCCGCAGGGCACTCTGCCCTGCCCTTCTAGCTGGTTCTCTCACTGCCCATCACCTGCCCCATGCACCCTCCTCTGTGTGGCCCAGCTCTTAGCCCCTCCTTCTTCAATAGCTCTGTAAGTAAGCTTGGCAGGCTGACTGGTCTCCCTGAGCCAACTTGACTGTCAGAGAAGTTCCAGCATCCTTCACCCAGGCCATCCTCAACTCCTCCACTCTCCGGTTCCCTCTTGGTCCTGTGTGATTCTGCGGAACCTAAGGAAATTCCTAACCTTCCCTTTCAATTGGGCCATTGGCTCTTGGAGTTAGCCACAGCAGAACTACTCACGTCCCTCCAACAAGGGAACTGTGTCTGCATCTGCGGCTGGCCCGATGACTCATGCACACTGCTCCATCCCGCAACCTTGGGCGGGACTTGGGCTGGGGAGGATGCCAGCCAACCCAGGCGAGGAGGCCCCAACCCAGCCCCTAGGAACAGAGTGTACTCAAAGCTCCAGGACAAAAATCTGGAAGCAGAGAGACAGCTCTCATTTGGACTGAGATCTGAGTGATGAAAGGGACAGACCGAGGAAAGAGCAGGTTCAAAGTCCCTGAGGTAGGAATGAAACTGGCATGATCAGAAACTGAAAAGAACACAGGGGAAGCAGGAGCAGAGTGGAAGAAAGGTCAGGAGAGGGCATGTGGTTAGAAACCCATCTGGATAATCCAGAATAATCTCCCAGTCAAGGTCTTTAATCATATCTGTAAAGTACACGTTCACGGGTACTGGGGAATACACTGTTCCTCCTTCCACAATCTCTCTCTCCTCTTTACCTCTGTCAATTTGGATATTACCATCAACTACCGACCTGTCAGCAGGCCACAATTTGTCAGTCTTCCTGCTTCCTCTGATATCTGATATCACCAAGATGTTTATCACTCTGTCATACCTCCATGCTTTGATAGTTCTCTCAACCTAATTCTTACATCCTCACTCCTCAGCCACCTATATAATAAACCAACTTTTATTTACTTATTTTTATTTACTGTTTTCAGAAAGGGTCTCATGGATGCCAGGCTGGCCTCAAATTCACAAGGATGACTTGGAACTCCTGATCCTTCTGCCTCTACCTCTCACATAAATGGTGGGACTATAGGTGTGCACCACCACACGCAGTTTATGCAGTGCTGGGGATGGAGCCTAGGATTTTTACATGCTAGACAAAAACGTCACCAACTGAGCTCCATCCCAGCTCATAAACTGACTCCTCTGGCTACCTACCCTCTCTGTCCAGGATGAGTTACCCGTCGTCTGTCTTCACATGGCATGTGTCACATACATGGACACTCTTTCCTAATGTCTACAGAGAAATTTAGTAAATACACACGGAGTGCTCACCACGTGCCCACTGCTGTGCCGTGTGTAGGTGACACGAGCAGTCATCCAGCAGCCAGGAACATAGCAATATGACATCTTCAAAGTTTTCTTTATTTCTTTATTGTGTTTGTCTGTTTATTTATTTGTTTATTTTTAGGTAGGGTTTCACTCTAGCCCAGGCTGACCTGGAATTCACTACTTAGTCCCAAGCTGGCCTTGAACTCAGGGATCCTTCTACCTCTGCCTCCCAAGTGCTGGGATTAAAGGTGTGCACCACCATGTCTGAATTTATTTATTTATTTGAAAGAGAGATAGAATGGATGTGCCAGGGCCTCTGGCCATTGCAAATAAACTCCAGATGCATATACTTTTTGTGTATCTGCCTGTATGTGGGTACTGGGGAGTTGAACCCCTGGCTTGAAGGCTTTATTAACAAATGCCTTTAGTCATGGAGCCATCTCCCCAGCCCCTCTCCCTTTTCTTATTTTTTAAAAAATATTTTATTTATTCATTTTTCAAGAGGAGAGAGAGAAAGAGAGAGAGAGAGAGGAGAACACCAGGGCCAACCCCTTGTGGGTCTGGCTTATGTGGGCACTGGGGAATTGAACCCGGGGCCTTAGGCACTGGAGGCAAGTGCCTTATCTGCTGAGCCATCTCCCCAGCCCCTCTCCCTTTTCTTGAGATAGGGTCTCACGTAGCTGAGGCTGACCTTGAACTCCTAATCCCCCTGCCTCCACCTCCCAAGGGCTGGGATTATAAGCATGATTTACCACAACTCACAGAACCATTCTTACTTCGACTTTCCAGCCATATCCAGAATGCTCTGGTCTGCCTTCTGCGCACCAGCCATCCTGTATGCATAAATAATGCAGACTCACTTTAACTTGATGTTGATCTTAGATAAGAATGTGGGGAGAAAAGTCTCTGCTGGGCAGCAAATCCTGGAGTTAAATGGAGATTATTTTCAGGTTGTCTGGGCAAATAACATAGAACATGAGGACTTCAGAGATGTGGCCTCGGGATTGGGGAGCACCTGCCTATATGCAGTGCACAAACACACACACAAGTGGGCATGTAGATGTGTCCTGTGTCCTTTAGCTCTACGCTGACAGATCTATTCTGGCTCTCCTTGCCCTCTAACGCTCCCACAGATGGCCAGAGCAGACATGTCATCAATTTGTGTCCTATCTCATCTTATCAGCTTAGAAATGTCCCCTCCTGGCTGGACTGTAAGGCTCTGTGGGGCCTACTTCTCTTAAGGCATGCCCCCTAGCCTGTCCAGCAGAGTACTGGACATTCAGGAGTTGCTGGCCTTATTTTATTTATTTATTTATTTATTTTTGAGGTAAGGTCTGGCTGTAGCCCAGGCAGACCTGGAATTCACTATGTAGTCTCAGGGTGGCCTTGAACTCACAGTGATCCTGCTACCTCTGCCTCCCAAGTGCTGGGGTTAAAGGTGTGTGTCATTTTTTTAAAATATTTTATTTATTCATTTTCAAGCAGAGAGAGAGAGAGAGAGAATGCACCAGGGCCACCACTTTGTGGGTCTGCCTTATGTGGGCCCTGGGGAATTGAACCCAGGGCCTTTGGCACTGCAGGCAAGTACCTTAACCGCTGAGCCATCTCTCCAGCCCAGTGTCATTTTATTTGCTAATTTGAGACAGAGAGAGTCAAAGAGAATGAATGAATGTACCAGGGCCTTGTGCTACTGTTAACAAACTCCAGACACATGTGCCACATTGTGCATCTGGCTTTACATGGGTACTAAGGAATCAAACCCAGGCTGGCAGGCTTTACAAGCAAGTGCCTTTAACCATTAACCCAGCTTACCAGCCCAAGCTGGTCTTTTCTTGATCACTAAGGGCAATTGTGGGTGAAGGACATAAGGGAGCAAAATGTTGAGTCAGATATACTCCAGGGCAGTGGCCTGGTGAGAGGGGGGAGCACTGCACACACACACACACACACACACACACACACACACACACACACACACACTAATGAAGACCTGACAGGGAGAAGCATCTCAGGGCCTATTGAGCCTTGATCCCATCCACATACTTGACCCTGTTCCAAGACATTATCTGCTTCTCTTCCCTCCTATGGTATGCTCAGGACCAAGACCTCATCTACCACACCTCTGTAGCCTGCTGCCAGCTAAGACTTGGACCCAGAGCACAGCACACACAGTAGCCAATGGGCCCAGTGCCCAAGCCCTGGACTCAGCACAGTCCACATCCTTCACCCAAAGGCCCCAGTGTGTGTGTGTGTGTGTGTGTGTGTGTGTGTGTGTGTGTGTGTGTGTGGTGTATGCACACCTATGTGCCCGTTCAGTGCCCTGGGCACTGGACAGCAGCAGAGTGGGCTTACCTCCAGTGGCTGGGGCAGAA
>PVHP010023630.1:0-27159 GCA_004024765.1 Zapus hudsonius | reverse complement strand
TTTTTTTCCACATAGCAATGTTGGGAAGTTTTTCCACTTACTTCAGTTGTGTGCATACAGATGTGTAAGCCCTGTAATGGTTAAGTTTTGTTGTCAACTTGACAATTTTTGAAATCTTGGGTGGGTCTCTGAGAATGTTCAGGAAGGCAGGCTGTAAGGTACAGGATGTAAGGAAGCTCAGGGCAGCTAGAAATTAACATCTGAACTTTCAAGGAGGGTGGTGCAGGAAGGAAATTCCAGAGACTCAGGAAGCCAAGTCTGGGAAAGGGGTGCAAGACCTGCCTAAGGCTATATAAAGGGGAAGGAAATATCTCTCTTCTCCCCTGAATGTTTTGTGTGTGTGTGTGTGTGTGTGTGTGTGTGTGTGTGTGTGTGTGTGTGGTGTTGGTGATGGATTTCTCTCTCTTCTTGGACCTGTGAAAGGGGGGCAGCCTCTTTCACCATTATGGAATTTTCCCTGAATCTGTAGCTTCAATAAATCCTTCCCTCCCATAAACTGTGCCTGGTTTGGAGATTCTTCCCAGCTGTGGCTGGTTCAGACAGATATATTTTGTATTTCTTTCCACATAGCAATGTAGGGAAGCTTTTCCATTTACTTTACTGTGTGTGTACAGATGTGTAAGCCCTGTGCACGCATGTATAGAGGCCAAAGGAAGATATTGGATGTTCACTTTTGCTTACATGTTTTCCTGTCCTGAAATTTTTTGGGGGGTTGTAAAAAAATGAGATCAGGATTACTTTAAGCTTATTATTTTTCTAAATAACTAATTATCCTAGTAGACTTATGGGTTAGTCTTTTACCTATTGTGTTTTTAAACACATTTATCACAGACCAATAATTTACATGTATATTTAGGAATAATTTTGTATTGTATTTTATACCAGTGAAATCACAGGCTGGGAATGTAATTCAGTGGTAGAGTGCCTGGTGTGCACACAGTGGTAGGGTGCTGGCCTGGTGTGCACAAGGGCCTGGATTTAGTCCCCAGCACTTCAGAAGAAGCAAACAAACAAGAAAATGATAGTCCAGTGTGGTGGCACATACCCATTATCCTAGCACTGGGAAGACTGAGATAAAAAGATCCTGAACTCAGAGCTAACCTGGGCTAAATAGCAAGACCCTATCTATCTTTTTTTTAAAAAAGAGAGAGATGTGCTCACTTCAGTAGCACATATACAAAAGAAGAAAGGAAGAAGGAAGGAAGAAAGAAAGGAAGGAAGGGAAGGAGGGAGGGAGGGAAAGGGAAAGAAAAAAAGAACAGGGGCTGGAGAGATTGCTTAGTGGTTAACGCATTTGTCTACAAACCCTATCCACTGGGCAACTGGGTTTGAATTCCCAATACCCACATAAAGCCAGATGCACAAAATGGCACATGCATCTGGAGTTCATTTGCAGCAGCTAGAGGCCCTGTTGCATGTGCTTTTTCTCTCTCAAATAAAGTTTTTTAAAAAGAAAGAAATCACCAGCCTTTTATCAGGGTTTACTAGTAATTTTTTTGTTTTGTTTTTCAAGGTAGAGTCTCACTCTAGTCTAGGCTGACCTCACACTCACTGTGTGGCCCCAGGCTGGCCTCAAACTCATGGCAATCCTCCTATCTCAGACTTCCAAGTACTGGGATTAAAGGCATGTGCCACTATACCTGGCCATGCTATCATTTTTTTCTCCTTCTCGTCAAACAAGGTTCTGCTCCACCAGTGAAGGCAAGAGCCGGCCAGGAGCAGAGAGCCATCCTGGGTTATGTTGCTAGCCTTATGAGCAAAGCTGATGTGACTTTAAAGGGTGGGGCAGCTCACCTTGTCCTCAGCCCTGTGGCTGGACGGCCAGTGCAGGGAAACCTATGCAAATGGTGGAGCCCAGTGCTCAAGCTCATGGAGAGCTTGGAAGATCCAAGCAGTCATGGAAGGGCAGTGAATCTGGGCCAAGAATGCCGGGACAGAGCCGGGTGTGGTGGCACACACCTTTAATCTCAGCACTCAGGAGGCAGAGGTAGGAGGATTGCTGTGAGTTCAAGGCCACCCTGAGACTACATAGGTCATTCCAGGTCAGCCTAGACTAGAGTGAGACCCTACCTCGAAAAAAAAAAAAAAAAAAGAATGCCGGGACAGAGAAGGGTGTGGAAGGAGAATATGGAAGCAGCCTTGCCCTTGAACTCAGCATTGGGGTACATCCTATGGACCTGTCTGGTTCTGTGTTCACAGCTTGTGGTTAGAGGTCAAGGTGTACATGTAAGTGGATGCCCAGAGACAGGAAGCAGCCACATTTACTAGCCCGGCACCTCTCCTGGAAAACTCTAAGTCTAACTAAGACTTCTTGTTCTTCTGGCTGAGGGAAGTGAAGTTATTCCTTAACCTCCTTCCTGTTTCTTTCATTAGAATCACACAAGGAGCTTATTAAAAATAGACTCCTAGCCACTTGGGAGGCATAGGTAGGAGGATTGCAATGAGTTCAAGGCCACCCCAAGATAACATAGTGAATTCCAGGTTAGACTGGGCTACAGCAAGACCCTCCCTTGAAAAACCAAAAAGAAAAAAAAAAAGACTCCTGTTGTAAAGAAAATGTTCTGTATCTTGATTTGGGCATTGACTATAAGGAGGCATATTTTTTCAAGCCTTATCAAACTATACCCTTAAGATCGGTACATCATTTATGATAGAAAAATTACACCCAATGAAGAAAAAGAAGACAAATAAATTTAACACATTGTCTAATCATTCCTAAAGATGTAGGCTTGTAATGTCAAGAGTTAGATGTTGCTGTACCCAAGCCTTTTTGGAAGGATGCTTTTAAAAAGAAATAGTAGATTGTGAATGATGAAATCTAGTGGAGGAGAAGCAGATGTGAAGAGTGAAATTCTTTCAACTCTGCTGAGTATATGAAATTTTCATAGTAAAATGCTGGGAAAATACTAAGCAGTTGTCTTGTGGGAATGGGTCACAGATCCGTCCTTCAAGGAAGAGTGGGAAAGGACAGTGACACAGGAATGGTGACGTGCATGAAGCATCACGCTTCCGGGGCTCTTTGAATAACGAAACGCCATGCTCTAAGGGTCCTAAACAACAGAAATGTATTTAGCTGGGTATATGACAAGGGAGCAGAGCCCCTGGGGGTGAATCTGTTCCATGCCTTGCCCAGCTTCTGAAGGGGCCGCCATCTTGGTGTTCCTTGTGGCTCCATGTCTACATCTCCAGTATTTGTTCTTCTAACAGGGCCATCAATTGTATTGAAGTGGGGCCACCCTAGTCTGGAATGACTTCATAGTTTTCACTCTTTTAATTGACAGTTTTCTCCATGTACATAGTGTATTTTGATCACGGCCCTTCCCTTTTGTCCCCTCCCTCACCTCTTCTACTGAAACCCCCTTCTTTGAACTGGTCCTCTTCCATTTTTTCCTCTCCCGTTGTCAGTGACAGGTGTAGGGATTGTGCAGGAAACAAAGGTAACAACAGCTCTGGGAGGTCATGTCCAGAGGACAGTGACCCATAGCCCTCCCTCCCATCCTCTGGCTCCTCCACTCTTTCTGGCCCCTCCTCTGCAATGTTCCCCGAGCCTTCGAGGGGTGATATAGATGCCTCATGTAGCACTGGGCACTGAACATCACTTCGATGAGCTTTGAGTCTCCCCAGTAGTCACCTCCATCTAACCATGCCAGCAAAACAAGTGTGCTAACCTCTCTAAGCACATTGGTTTTCCACTATGAAGAAGGGTGTGGAGCCAGCTGTGGAACATAGGAATTGTCTGGATCAGTTTTTCTAAAAAAAAAAAAAAGGTATTTAGGTGGCCGGGTTTGGTGTCATATGCCTTTAATCCCAGCACTCAGGAGAAAGGCC
Source organism: Zapus hudsonius (assembly GCA_004024765.1). Lineage (NCBI taxonomy): Eukaryota > Metazoa > Chordata > Mammalia > Rodentia > Dipodidae > Zapus > Zapus hudsonius. The sequence goes on along the minus strand of PVHP010023630.1, from coordinate 23,331 downwards.
AAGGTAGGAGAATCACTGTGAGTTCAAGACCAGCATGGGATTACATAGTGAGTTCCAGGATGGCCTGGACTAGATAAGAGTAAGACCCTGGAAAAAAAATATGTCAAAAGCCAATTTCCGACGGGCGTGGTGGTGCACGCCTTTAATCCCAGCACTCGGGAGGCAGAGGTAGGAGGATTGCATGAGTTCAAGGCCACCCTGAGACTACGTAGTGAATTCCAGGTCAACCTGGACTAGAGCGAGATCCTACCTCGAAAAAAACAAAAACAAAAAAAAAAGGCAATTTCCATAATCCTTAGTCCCACTCCTGAAAGGCAGTTGAAATCCTGGAGCTGCCAGTGCATAGGGCTGTAATATCCCCACATCATCCAGGATATGTAGCTCAATTTCTACACTGAATGGGAAGGAATCAGACTTTCATAGTTCAACTGGGGTAAACTGTTCCTAGGTAACCCTCCTAGCTGAAGTCCCACATGGTCAAGTTCAGATAACATTGAGCATTTCTGTCCTTCTGGCCTTTTACACTCACCTAGTTTCCACTCTCTGTTTCATCACAAAGTTAACTGGAAACTATCTTTTTTTAAAAAAATATTTTCTTTATTCGATTTCAAGCAGAGAGAGAGAGAGAGAGAGAGAGAGAGAGAGAGAGAGAGAGCGCGCACCAGGGCCACCACCTTGTGGGTCTGGCTTATGTGGGTCCTGGGGAATTGAACCCAGGGCCTTAGGCACTGGAGGCAAGTGCCTTAACCACTGAGCCATCTCTCCAGCCCTGGAAACTATCTTTTAAAAAATATTTTATTTATTATTTTTTGCAAGCAGAGAGGAGTCAAAGAGAGAGAATGGGCATATCAGGGCCTCTAGCCACTGCAAACAAACTCCAGATGCATGTGCCACTTTGTGTATCCAGCTTTATATGGGTACTGGGGAATCGAACCTGGTCATTAGGCTTTGCAGGCAGGAACCTTAACCCCTGAGCCATCTCTCCAGCCCAGAACCCATCTTTGAATGTAGTATGACTGGGATGGGACCAGTGTAATCAGGTCATAGGTGATTGTACTTTCAGTGAGAGCAGCTAATGGGTACACGTGACCCCTGTTGCCACAGTACGTTAGGATATAAAAGAACTCAATTCCTGCTCAGTGAAGGAGACCAGGCAGCTATATTCTAGAAAGAGCTGAAGTTGCAAGTGCTCATCTCACTTAGACCTAAACCCAGGCTGCAGTGCAGGATCTGGGAGACTTCAGCTAGACCCGGAACTGTCACAGACTGCATGAGGAGCCCTCCTAGCCCACCGGAGAGCTTCACCAAGAGCTTAGAAAGCAGAAATGCTTCATCGCATCGCGCATGTAAGAGTGTGGGTAGGTGCATGGCACAGCATGTGTGTGGAGGTCAGAGGATGCCCACAGGTCTTCACCTTCACCTAGTTTGAGGCTGGGTCTCTTATTGGTTGCCTATGCATGACAGGCTGACCTTGAGCTTCTGGAGAGTCTCCTGTCCCCACCTCCCATCTCCCCGCAATCGCCTTGGGAGTACAGATCCTCTCACCACCACTTCCAGCTCTATGTGGGTTCTGGAAATCCAAACAGGTCATCACACTTGTAAGTGAGAGCTCTTTACCCCCTAAGCCATCGAGCTATCCCCCCTCCTCATTGCCTGTTTACAAGACAGTTTGGAGGCTATTGTTATTTCTTCTAATATAGTCATTTGCTGTTTTGTAAATGATAACAAAAACAATTATTTTCTTAAATAAATAGACTACAAAATACAAATATAAGAATATTGTTTCTGTGATGGTCATGTGTGTGGTTACTTATAAATCAAAAGTATGGTTTCTCCTTTAAAAAAAAAATAACAAAATGGGGCCAGATGTAGTGTGCATGCCTTCAATCCCAGCACTCTAGAGGTTGAGATAGGAGGATCATTGTGAGTTTGAGGTCAGCCTGAGACTACGTAGGTCAGCCTGGGCTAGAGCAAGACCCTACTTCAAAAAAAATTGCAAAACGGGGCCTGAGGAGATGGTTCAGTGGTTAAAGGTATTTGCTTGCAAAGTCTACCAGCCCAGATTAAATTCCCTGGTACTTATATAAAGCCTGATGCACACAGTGGCATATGCATCTGGGGTCCATTGGCAGTAGCAAGAGGCTCTGGTATATCCATACTCATTCTCTGTCTCTGTCTCTGTCTCTGTCTCTCTCAAATAAATAAATAAATAAATACTTTTTAAATGGTGCAATATAGCATTTAGCAGAGGACTTCTGTAGCTTGGAGTGTCAGCTGATAGACCTGAAGTGTGATTATGCACATCAGGTCAGGGAGGCAAACATAGACCACAGTTGGTTTTGGAGTATTTTCCTTGTGGGGAGTATGTCCTCTAAGGCTTCCTGAGGAGCTGCGAGGTGAAGTCTTGAGAGACTGCAGTGTAGGTGGGCTCGTCAGTAAGGCTCTGATACCCGGAAAGCTGCTCTTACCCGAATTGCAGCTCAGCTCCTTTGCACCCCAGCTCCTTTGCACCCGAGCCCTGCAGCAGGAGGCAGAATTCTGTTACAGAGGGTCCAAAAGATGCCCCTCTTGCTCACCCTCACCAAGCCCAGCCAGGTCAGGCCCTACCAATACCCCACCCAGCTCCCTCCAGTCCCCCAAGTTAGACATTGGAGACAACAAACCCACCCATCCACTTGAGGTTGCTGTCTTGGTAATGTTTCCCTAACCTGAGGTCGGAGGCCAGAGAGGAAGATCCATGCAGATGAGACAGTCCATGGTAGCATTTGGTAGAGAATCAAGTTAGTAACATGGCACAGAGTGTAGTTGTATACATATCCATCCTAGCACTTAGGAGGCCGAGACAGGAGAATAGCCATGAGTTCAAGACTAGCCTAGGCTACGTAATGAGTTCCAGGCCAGCCTGGGCTAAGGTGCATCTATATAAGGCTGCACCTTACCTCAACCCTGATTCCCCTAAAAGTTAATATTAGTTAATAAAGTGCTCTTGTGAAAGGCTTGCTGTTTCTTTTTTGTTTTAAAGACAGGGTCTCATGTAGCCCAGGCTGGCCTAAAGCTTACTGTGTAGCTTAAGATGACCTTGAACTCCTGATCCTTCTGTCTCTTAGTGCTAGGATTATAAGTGTACGCACCATACCCAGTTTTACGCAGTGCTGAGGACCAAACCCAGCATGCTGAGCAAGTACCAACTACCAACTGAGGTCCATCCCCAGCCCTGGCTGGCGAGTTTTGAGTGATGAATCAGTATTGTCAAGCCACTGGCCTCCTGGATTGCCTACCTATTTCAGTGTTGGCTTCTGATGACAAGGTTGCAGGCAGTGGCATTGGAGGATGCTCATTTCGTGAACAGAAGCAATGCAGGTCCATGTAAACTGAAGTCAAGGACACGGGGAATAGGGGCTGTCACCCTATCCACAATATCTTTATTCCACAATATCTTTTTTGTTTTGTTTTCTAAGTAGGGTCTCACTCTGGCCCAGGTTGACCTGGAACTTACTCTGTAGCCCCAGGCTGGCCATCCTCTGACCCCCGGCTCCCTATTGCTGGCTCTTTCCACACATCTGGTCGGACCACAGGCACAAGCTTCCTACTGATTTCCTGTTTGCCTTTCTGACAGGCTTGCCATGACTATGGGAGGGTCAGGAATGGCACTTGCCAGGTTCTTGGACCTAGCAAGGTCCTGCCCTGCTGCCTTCTGCAGCTAAGTTTCTGCCCCCACCCCAATCAGGAGGCTGCTCCCTGAGGACCCTGAGTTTAGCCAATACAAAGGCTCTCCCTCAGAAAAGCACCATCTTCCTCTGGGACTGATTCCTTCCACCCTGCCCTGGCTGCATGCTACCAGGTGCGCTGAGACACCTGGAGCCCCCACCTCGTCTGTGCCTGCAGGGTTGGGGGCAGCTGGACACAGGGCCAAGGGCACCATCTCACTTCACAGAAAGGGTTTTCAGGCACAAGCCAGGCTGAGGGATAAAAGGCCATCTGTCCATCCCTCGGTGCCCAGCCCCAGTTTTCTCGAACAACATTCCTTTATGCGGCTCCCCCACCCTCCACAGCCCCCGCCCGCTGCACACTGCCTCCTTTCAGACAGCCTCTATGCTGGACTTGTTTGTTTCCCCGCAGAGCGCAGGCTTTCTGTTGTTCTTCACTGTTCTCTCCCCATGTGCCCTCCAAGCACACCCTCTCTAGAGACAGGGCCTGGGGACCGAGGCAGGGGCTTGGGGACACATCCCAGTGAGTTCTCCAAGATGAGAGGCAGAGGGCATATGAAGAGCCTTCCCTGGAAGACACTGGAGGAGAGCTTCTGTCTGGCCCTCTCAGATTCAGACACTGATCATTTGAGAGATCTTGCATAAGTGACCTGGTCCCTCTGTGCCTCAGTTTCCCCATCTGTGGAATGTCCCCTGCCAGTTCCTCAGGGAGACCTATGGCAATGCTAATGAGATGTTGGTCTCAGATGCTTACTCTGGAGCTACTCTGGCTGTCCAGGAGTCGGGGCAGAGGTGGAAAGTGCAGAGGAGAACAAGGTTTGCCTCAAAGAAAGCAGCAGTTTGTGTGACCCACCCAGCACAGCCTGCCTCCTACACACAACCCTTCCAAGTACTGAAAACTGAGGAATGATTTTGCAAGCCCTAAAGAAAAGGAAGAGACCACCTCTGAGCTAGGAAAAGATATACTGGAATGTTCCATCCAAGAGCCTTCTGTGTGGGCTGCCCCTGTGGGTCCAGGAGGAAGGCTGGTTCCCTGGGAGACTGTGCTTTCTGCCACCTCAGCACAGGGAGAGATGCAGACCCTAGCTCCATGTCCCTTTGAAGGCCTCCCTCAGCATGGTTGTCTCCTATTGAACTCTCTCCTCCTGTTGCCTGGTCTGGATCCCAGGGGACACTGAAACAGGCCTTGGGTGACTTTCCTAAAGCTGCCACAACAAATTACCACAAAGTAGATGGTTTAAACACAGAAATGTATTGTCTCCAAGCTCTGGGGGCCAGAAGGCCAAGGCCAAGGTGTCACAGGGCAAGTTGCTTCTGAAGGCTGTGTTCCAGGCCTCTCCCCTGGCTTCTGTTGGTTTATTGGCAGAGCAGTGTTCCTTGGCTTCGGAGTGTGTCATCCTTGTCTATGCCTTCATCTTCGGTGACATTCCCCAGTGTTCTGTGTTCAAACCCCCCCCCTCTTTATCAGGTCACCAGTAGCACTGGATGTGGGCGTGCCCTAGTGACCTCTTTTTATTTCCATCATAAATATCCATTTCCAAATAAGGGAAATACTGAGCTACTGGGTTAGGACTTACATGTATGAATGGGGAAGAGAACTCTACTGGGAAGTGAGATGACATCCTTAGAGCATGACCTGGGTGCCACTGTATCTGTTCCCAGGCACAAGGGGAGGGACACCAATAAAAATCAGCATCTATAACCCTTCACCGCCTCCCTCCAACCTTTCTTCCTCTAAAGATAATCCTTGCTGCCCTGCACTGGAGGGAGGAGGAGGCTCAGGGTCACCTGAGTTCCTGGGACCATGGTTCCTCAGGGGCCAGGCTGAGACCCCCCATGTATGGTGATCCCTGCAGGTCTGCCATTCCCTATGAGTGCAGCCCAGGCCCCCCACATGGATATCTTGTTCTTGAAGTTGGGGAAAGAATAAAACCTCTGCTCTTGGTCATCCCTACTCCTAAGGAGCAGCTCACCCAGAGGTTGCCTACAGCTACTTCAAGGGCCATGTCTCCACTCATGCATTTGTTTATTTGAAATGCAAGTCAGGGGCTGGAGATCAGCAGAGCATTTGCCTAGCATGCATAAGGCCCAGAGCTTCATCTCCAGCAATATATATATATATATATTTTTTTTCTTCTTTTTTTTTCCAGCAATATATTTTTTAATCTGGAAATTTCACATGAAATCTAGTTTTCTAACTTCTCTATAAGGTCTGATAGCACTGGGTTCCCATCTCCCGTGAGCCCAAGTCAGAGCTTCCCCTCATCACAGGGCATTGCCCCTCTATTTTACTGTAGTTTCCTCCCTGGATGCCAGATCAAGTGATGGTAAGCACTGATAGAACCCTTGTTGCCTGCCTGTCTTCTGCATTGATGCTTCTAACAGAAGCTATCTCGTGAGTTGTCTGAATGTGGTGGTTAATCTTCATTATCAACTTGACAGGATTTAGAATCACCATAGTAACACATGTTGATGAAGGTGTTTCCAGAAAGTTTAGGATCTGGGAAGACCCACCCTGAATGTAGCAGCAGCATTCCATGGGCTGGGGTCTTGGTCTGAACAGACCAACATACATCTCCCTCTGCCTACTGACCGTGGCCTCCTGTTCCTGTCACCATGCCTTCCCCACCCTGAGGAACTGTAGCCTGAAACCGTGAAGCACTCTACAATCCTGTAATTGTAATCCTCAAAATATGAGCCAAAACAAACTCTTACTTCCTTAAGTATTTTTTTATTTTTAAAATATATTTATTTATAAGAGAGAAAGAGAAAGAGATGGAGGAAGAGAATGGACTTGTGAGGGCCTCTTGCTGCTGCAAATAAACTCCAGACACGTGCACCACTTTGTGTGTCTGCCTTTATGTGTGCACTGGAAACTGAACTGGGGCTGGCAGGCTTTGCAAGCAAGCACCTTTAACCATGGAGCCCTCTCTTGAGCCTTAAGTTTCTCGTTATGCATATGAGAGTGCACATGTGTGTGCATGCGTGTGGAGGCCAGAGGGACAACTCCAGGTGTCATCCTCACGAACACTGTCCATGTTTCTTTGGCTGTTGTTTGGTTGGTTGGTTGGTTGGTTTTTGTTTTCTATTTAGGATCTCACTATAGCCAAGGCTGACCTGGAACTATGTAGTCTCAGGCTGGCCTCGAACTCAGAGTAGTCCTCCCACTTCTGCCTCCCAAGGGCTGGGATAAAAGGTGTGCACCACCACACCCAGCATGTTTGGGGTTTTTTGTTTGTTTGTTTGTTTTGTCTCTTTGAAGCCTTTGAAATCCCAAATGCTGGGAATAAAAGCATAAACCACCACATGAGGTTATCCACATTGTTTGAGATAAGATTTCCATTGGCCTGGAGCTCACTCTAGCTGGCCAGGGAGCTCCAGGCATTTGCCACCATGCCCAGCATTTTTACATGGGTACTGAGGATCAAACTCAGGCCCTCCTGCTTGCTAGGCAAGCACTTGGCTGATTGAGCTGTTTCCTTGGCCCTTTAAAGATGTTTTATTGATTTGTTTTTGAGGTATTTTGTCACAGCAATGAGAAAAGTACTAATATATAGACTAACTTTCCCTACTGGTGGCTCTTGTTTGAGGAAAAATCCCAGCAAGCATTGTCTGACTTTATGGAGTGAAGACTATTCCTGTAAGTGTGACCTGTGTCATGAGCCAAACCCTGCCTACCCCACCTACTGAGCCGCAAAGGATGGAGCAGGAAGTTGAATGTCCTTGCTGGAGAGAACCCAGGAGGAAGACCTGGAGGTCACAGGCTGTAAAGCCCAGGCTAGATTGCACCCCTTGGCCTGGAGCTGAATGGCACTATTAGAGCTAGATGGATGGATGCCATGGGCCCCTCCTCTAAGAGACAGGCACACATCCGAGAGCTGCCAGGGACACATGCTGGGTGCCCTGTGTGGATGGGTCAGAGGGTGTTGAGCTCAATGTGAGAGGACTAGATGAGGAGGGAGAAGGCAGTGGTGTGAGCAGGACTGTTACCACAAGATAAGAGCACTCAACACCTCACAGCCAGCCAGCCAGGAATTGGCACTGGGAGAAGCTGTGGTGGGCGCTGTTTCCTGTGGACTCATGGACTCAGCTTGTGGCCAGAAGAACGTAAGTCAGAATGCCCACCTCACCACCTCCACCACACCACCCCGCATGTCCATGGCTCTCTGCTGGGAATTGGCAGGGCCAGCCTGTGCCACCTCCTTGGCGCGTCACAGTGGTACCTCCTTTGTGCCTGTCTTTGTCTTTTCATGTAAAAGAAGCCTCTGGAAGGCACTGGGGAAGCTCTTTTCCTGTCACCTTGTCCACACCTAAACCCTGCTCCTACTTTCCCAGCTGAACAATTCCTCATCTGCTAGTACATTATTAATAAACCATATCATAGTTCAACAAGGATTTGAGTGCCGGCCCTGGACCAGCACCTCAGAGTGAGCCATCCCTCTGTTCAGGATCCCTACCTGGAAGAGCTTGGGAGACAGTCAACAGATAAATGAGGTAGAAATGCACACTTGCAGCCCTGAGCACCTGAACACAAAGGTGCTTGTCATGGTGGAGAGGTTGGGAAGGCCCCAGACAAGGGACTGGGTCTTTAGCACTGTTCTTAATGCCACAGGACTGTGTGATGTCCCTGTGGTGGGTTCTCTGAGAAAGTGGCCACTTGCTTGGTGTGGTGGCACAGGCCTATAATCAAGCACTCGAAGGCTGAGCCAGGAGGATTTAAATTCAGGTCTAGCCTGGGCTTCAAAGAAAGACCCTCAACCCCTTCCCCCAAAAAATGTAAAGCTGGTGCTTGGTACAAGTGGATTGGAAGCCCCCCATCAAGCCACACTCATCAGAGCTTGAGTTAACATTTTTAATCATTCGTTCAAAAGCCAGTATAACTCTGACCACACGATTCTTCACTTCCCTCACCAAATACTGAAATTTGTCTAAAGGCATCACCCAGAGCAACTGCTTATTGCTGGAACATGCACACATTTTACTTTGATTTTTTTTTAATTCAAGGTCGGCTCTTGCTGTAGCCCAGGATGACCTGGACTTACTCTGTCGTTCCAGGCTGTCCTCAACTCACAGTGATCCTCCTACTGCTACGATTAAAGGTGTGCTACATCACACAGGTCTCTCTCTCTCTTTCTCTCTCTCTCTCTCTTTCCCTCTCTCTCTCTCTCTCTCTATATATATATATATATATGTATACATATATATATATATATATATTTGAGAGAGAGAGGGAAAGAGAGACAGAATAAGAAAAAGAAAGAGGCAGACAGAGTGGGTGAGTATGGATGGGCACACCAGGCCCTCCTGCCACTGCAAATGAACTCCAGATGTGTGTGCCACTTTGTGCATCTTACTTTACATGGATACTGGGGAATCAAACTGGGGTCTTCAGGCTTTGCAAGCAAGCACCTTAAACCACTGAGCCATCTCTCTAGCCCCACATTTTCTTTACTGTGGGATTCTTTTTGGTTTCTGCAGGTCCCTTAGGCTTTCTTCCAGAGTCAGGAAGGCCTTTTAAATAATGCATTGTGGAAGTTTCCAAGAAAAAAACATTGTTTAAAGCTCTTTAAAGTTGGGGTTGTGCCCTAGTTCCCTGGTGTGACCTTTACACACTTCTGATTCATGGACGGTGTTTGCCTGTGGAATGCAAGGCTGAGAACAACGTGACTAGGAAATAAACACTGTGGCCTGGGCACCTGGAAAACAAGGTCCAGACCCCAGATCTCCTGGCAGGACTCAGGCCTAGAACTCCCCAGGGTAGGGACTACGAGACACTCATCCAGAGGGTCTTTTGTCTACATGTGGAGAAGGTTTCTGGACCTTCTGGAATCTCCCATTGAGTCAATGAAAGGTACACTGGAGGATGCATCGCGGTCGCTAAGAGTATTCCTGCTGCCCGTGACAACACGTGACTCGGGCTCTGCTTGGACTCTCCTCCCATGTTGGACGTGTGTTCAGTTTCGTGATACAAACCTGGGTCTCTGCCAGGAAGGGGTGTGGGCCCATAAGGCCACCCAGAAAGCACCTTGTTTATGTGGTCACTCTAGGGATTTTCAAAAGCTAGCACTTGCTCCATGAGGGCCCAATGGCCTCACAGTATGACTAGGTTGGAAGGGAGGAGAGAGACAGGAAGAGACCATGACTGCTCCTTCCCCCGTCCCTCTTTTCCTTATCCTCCCAGGGCCAGCCCTCACACTGGCATTAGTCCAGGATTCGAAGGAACTCTTGGTCAAGAATTCCTGGCTGCTCCGTGCTGGGATGTGAGCAGGGGAGGCACACTGGCACAGACAGACCTGCTGCCTCCGCCACTGTGCCTCTCTCCGACTCAACACTTCCAGTTGAGCAACAAAAAGCCTTGATAGTTGTTTCCATTTGTAGCCATCATCTCTCTGTGCAACTAGATTTCCAGTGGTTTTTCAAGTAGAGCCTTAGAAACGGTACAACGTGAACAATTGGTTTACTTTCTGTTACAGATAGCTTATAGAGTTCCACGCCAACCAGCTCAAACCAATGGATCAACCATGTACAATGAATGCTCACAGAACAAGAATTTATGTTATAATTCGTCTGCATCAACAAGTGTTTTTAAATAGAACCTTATTTTTTGTTGATATAAAGTTGCCTTGGGAAGAGCTGCCTCTTCTGTAAACACATATTCCATTCTTCTTTATGAAATGCTGCTGATAGTCCTTTTTTGGGGGGAGGGTTCAAGGTAGGGTCTCACTCTAGGCTGTCCTGGAATTCACTATGTAGTCTCAGGGTGGCCTTGAACTCACGTTCCTCCTACCTCTGCCTCCCGAGTGCTGGGATCAAAGGCGTGCGCCATCACGCCCGGCTGCAGTGGCAAGAATTCTTGATGCACCCATTTATTCTCATATTCATTCTCTCTCCCCTTTCTTTCTCTCCCTCCCCCCTCTCTCAAATGATAATTTTTAAAAGACAAGGCATGTTTAGAAAATGGCCAGTCATTCCTGCTAGCCAGAAGGGGAAATGGGGTTTGGAAACACAGGGAAAAGAAAGATTTTGAGTATAGGGAGGTAACCAATAAGATGATTTGTGGAGAGGAGAGCAATACTCATGTTCATTTCAGGAATGTGTTGTCTTGGAAGTTACAGCAGGCTTCTGGGTCAGACTCTGGTGTGGGTAGTTGGAAGCATCCTTGTGGGGTCAGAGACAGGGATGTTGCATGCTGCTAGCATGCGCAGCTGTTCAGATATGTGTGTCAACAAATGAGTGCACGTGAGCAGAGATATAGACGAGATCCTCCTGTGGAGGAAGCACTGGGGAAAGAGAAAGGGGCCATCAGGATACTTACTGAGACCACAGCCACTAGAGGGGATGTTGATTCTGTTTCTTTCAACTGTCCCCATGATCTCACTCCTCAGGCCGTTTCCCACTGCCTCCTGCTCTGTCTCTGGTCACTTGAATGGCTGGCCCTGTCCTCACCACATCTTATGTGTTGCTCCAGTGAACAGAGCTACAGTTCCACATCACCTCTCCATGACTTACTTTTGTCATTACTGTGACAAAATACCTGACAAAGAGCAACTGAAGGGAGGAAGGGTTTATTTGGCTTACAGTTTGAGGGGATACAGTCCCTTTGCCAGGGAATGTGTGGTGGCCAGAGTGCAAGGCAGCTAGTCTCATTTCATCTGCATCAGGAAACAGAGAGATGGATACTGGTGCTCAACTTACATTCTCCCTTTTGTTCAGCCAAGGACTCCAGCCTAGCAATGGTGCCAACCACATTCAGAGTGGGTCTTTCCAGACCAGTTAAACCTTTCCATGCAAGCAAGTCCTCTTAATTACTGATCCATAGCCTAGCCCCCAGGAAGCCTGGATAGAAGCCTTTATTATAGACAATCCCAGAGATATGTTTCCAAGGAGACTTCAGTCCATAAGAAAAGCTCCAGGGTTCCATAAACTGAGGGAACGAGCTGATGGAAAGGCGTCCTAAAGGTTTGATGTTTCCTCTGTTCTCATGGTTAGAAAATGGTGCAGGAGAGAGAGGTACAGTTTCTGCTGGGCTCTGCGTGAGCCTATCCCATGTGCCTGGGAGAGGAACAGGCTCAAAGGTATGCTTAGAGACCCCCTTGTGTCCCAGGAAGGACCAGGGGAAAGGACATGGCAAAGGCAGGAGCGCTGGCTGTCTTCAGATCTTTCTTGGGCTGTCAGGTGAAGGAGAAGGCTTCTGCACAGCTCCAGAGGAGAGGAACCAGAAGGATTCCCAGGACCTGAAGATGGCCTGCTAAGCATCAGGAAGTGTGCCCAGGATGGGGGAGTGCTTCATGCTCAGTGCTCAGAGGCAATGGATACACTCCCGCTCTTCTGTTTCCAGGGGTGTCACGTAGGTGACCCCAAATCAGATCCATGTATGCTGTACTCTGGGATGCCTAAAGAGCATAACACTAAGCATAGACTAAATATATTGCGATGTATAAAGTGTGACAGGACCCCAAAAGTCCACTTTAACTTGTGGTACATGTAGGTTTTCCTAAAAACTAAATGGTAATACTATGAGAACCCCTTTCTAGCTAAGACCTTCCTTATTAAGATTAGGGAGATGAGGCTGCAGTGAGTGAGGAAGGGTACCTAGAGGAGGGAGAGCATTCTGAGAAAAGATTGGAGTAACCAGAAGAAAATATCTAGAGGAAGGGCACCGATAGAACATTAGCCGGAGCCCTCTGGAGAATTTTGAGATAAAAACGGACCTGGGGGTTGAGGATGTAGCTCGGCTGGTAGACTGCTTGTCTAGAACATGCACAAAGCCTTGGGTTTGATTTCCAGCACCATATAAACTGGGTGCAGTGGCAAATACCTGTAATTCCTACATCTGGAGGTGGAGGCAGGAGAATCAGAAGTTCAAGGTCATCCTTAGCTACATAATGAGTTTGAGGTCAACTTGGGCTACATTAGACCTTGTCTCAAAACAACAACAAAAAACCTAGAAGAGGGGCTGGAGAGATGATTCAGCAGTTAAGACCCTTGCCTACAAAACCTATCGACCCAGGTTCGATTCCCCAGCACCCACATAAAGCCAGATGCACAAAGCGGCACATGCATCTGGAGTTCATTTACAGTGGCTGGAGGCCCTGGTGCACCCATTCTCTCTCCTCTTTCTCTGCTTGCAAATAAATAATAGCCGGGCGTGGTGGCGCACGCCTTTAATCCCAGCACTCGGGAGGCAGAGGTAGGAGGATTGCCGTGAGTTCGAGGCCACCCTGCAAATAAATAAATAAAATATTTTTTTAAAAAAAACTAGAAGACTGGGTGTGGTGGCTCATGCCTTTAATCCCTGAATTTGAAAGACTGATGTGGGAGGATCACCATGAGTTCAAGGCCAACCTAGGATACCCAGTGATCAGGCTAGGCTAGAATGAGACTCTGCCTCCAAACAGAACAGAAAGGAACAAGATAATTGAGCTACTGCATAGAGAGAAGTCAGTTGAAAACCTCTAACAGGCTGTGCAGGCTGTCAGAGCCTCTTGCCAATCCCCAGCTTCTCAGCCACCAGTACAGTAAGTACCTCCTTTGGTCACAGGAACTTGGGAAGGCCCCACTGGCAAGGGCTCTCCCTGCCCTTCCTACAGGGAAGCGTGAGTTATACTGACTTTCTGGCCTCACCCCCATTCCGTCCAAGCTAGCTGAGGCCATGTGATTTTCCCAGCACATTCCGTTTCCTCTGGCTTTCCCTCTTCGCTAGTTTGGTTTAACCTTGAGCCCCCTTGGGCACTCCTCTTCCAGTTCCACCCCACGTGTGGCCGCTGACCCACCGGGGCTGCTGGAGGACCAGTCTCCTTGGTTCCCTGTGCCTTGCTTTCCTTTGGGCAGAAGTCCCAGCCTGTGATTCATGCAATCTACCAGGAGGGAGGCTGGGGAGTGACTGGGTGTGGCACAGTGAGTCCCACTGGGTGCCCTGGGTGCTGCTCTGTGACTCACTTCCCTGACACCTGGCACCCTTCCCCACAGAGTTCCACCAGCTCCTCTCATTTCCTACATGCTTGTTCTTCCAGATCCTTCTGCATCTTTCATTTTTTCAGCAATCCCTTCTTAAAGGCGAAGGAGAGTACAAAGAACAATGACACCCACACCAATGTCTCTGTTCCCAGAAGTGCTCCATGTCCTTGACTTCCACCCACCCCAGTCCCACCCGTGGTAGCTGCCTCACTGTGGGCATCTCGGTTCCATCCTCTCCCTCCTGCTCTGGGAGTCATCCCCTTGTATCTTCTCGTTCCAGGGTTGTGTGGAGAACGGGGCTGTAGCCTCTGCAGAGACTCAGAAGACAGACCCTGCTGTGGAGCCCCGGTTCAGAGTGGTAGACTGGGACAAGGTAGCTGCCGTGGAGAGCGGGGGATGATTCTGTTGGGACATGGGCCAGAGTCATGATGCCCAGGGAAGTTGAGGAAAGGGCACCAGTGCCCACAGCTCCCAAGCATGACCTGGGGTAGCAAACCTAGCTGCACTTGCTGGTAGGAAGCTGGAGGTCTCTACACGGAGCCTACCACCCCAAATACCCCAAACAGCCCTGGAGAAGCAGCAGCCCCCCCCACAAACCCCCCACAGCTGGGAAGGAAACAAGGATGGGTCAACACACCCAAACTGGCCCTGGCACTGGTGCGTTCACAGCCTAGCTCCTGTAGAGGCTGTGTGGAAAACGGGGCCAAGGGAAGCCAAGGTGTTTGCAGAGACTTAGAGAGACCTCTTGAAGGGAAAGGCCAAGCAGACCCCATTTGATGTGAGGTGAGCCCTCGAGGAAGAGTAGATATGGGGACTCTCTGTGGAGAATACAGAAAAACAGCCTTGCCTAGGGGCTTGGGTGGGAACCAAGCTTAGGTGCCATTTCCCTCTAGCATGTGTGGGCCTCAGCACTGTCCCAAAGTCATGTTAGCTCTTGGAATGGGCACAAGTATGCATGTCCCAAAATGCCCAACCTGTGAGCTCTCTGCTTACTGTGGGCACCAGAGGCACAAAACCAAACAGGAGTGTTATAGCCCCCCACCCCCACTAAATAAATAAAACAAACTTAGGACAACCTGAAGACATGTAGGAAGCATACCAAGAGACACAGGCAACCAGAGGAGATGGGCTGTGGGGTCAGATGGGCTCCACACTGCTGGCTGTTTGCTAGGATCCTTTAGACAGGACTTCCAAGACCCTAAACCCAGGATTTAACATGGCACCTGTCTGTAGGATTGTCTCCAGAGACCCCTTAATCTGTGGCAAAGACACTCAGTATCCAGCTTGAGAGACTGGAAGATTATTCCATGATGTGTCCCCAAGAGGAAAATAGAGGCTAGTATGAGAGGAAAACAGACTGGAGACCGGGAAGGCTTCCCTGGACCTCATGGCAGGCTTCTGCCTGGCTCACTGAACCCCACTGAAATTCCTGGAGTGGCCATCATTGCTCATCACCAGCATTGAGTATCGTGATGCCGGGGACAGAGAGCCAATGAGGAGGGGCGTAGTAAAAATTACAGATTGCTCTTTGCGGGACTTAGTCTTATTCTGTGTGTGGGCAGAGCCACTTGAGTGGGTCCAAACCCTGGCAGCTGGTGTGGTGTGAGGACCTTGCCCAGAACAGGAGTAGCTGTAAGGAGGATGGGGTTCTGGGGCTGGACAGTTTAGGACTATGGGTCAGCAGTGGAAAGTACTGCGAAGAGAATGCTCATCAGGACTTACCAACATGCAAGCCTGCACAGTGGGACCAGCTGTGCTCTGAGACAGGCTGGGGGCCAGTGATACACGTTAGCCACCTTCTCTAAAGAGGGTCCTCCCATAGTCTCTCAGGAAGATCACATCCATTGGGGAAGAGAGGTTCTCTTCCTCTGGCCCTGACACACCTTCCCCACCTCTTTTTCAATGTCTTGCACACGTGTTCTCTCCTCCTCCCCCTCTCCCAGTGTTCCTTGGCTGAGAGGGGGGCCAGGACTGGCCAGCAGAGAGAGGAGGACAGCCTACCCTGCTGTGCTGGGGTCCACTTGGTACCTCCTCCAGTGCCCAGAGGAATTTCCTAGGTAGGGAAATGGTGTTTTCTCTCACCTGCCTACGGCTGTTGTCCCTCTTCTTCTCCCCCCCATCTCTCCTCTCTTCCGCTTCTCTTTCCAAGAGTCCTGCTCCTGAGCTCTTTGGAAAGGAACACAGACCGAGAACTACCAGCTCTGCCTCTGCTCTGACCCTGTCAAGGTCGGTCTGTTAGGTCCGGATTTTGAGGAGCTGTGGAAAGAACCAAGATCACAATAGCTTTGTCTCTCCACAGAGGGTCCCCCAGCCAGGGAGGGGGCTGACCAGAGTTAACCCTTTGCTTACTATTCAAAGTGAGCCCTGTGGCTGCTGTGAGGAAGGGGGCCATAGACTCCCTGGGCTCAGCTTTCCTGGCCTTGGAAGTGCGAGCTGGGAAGTGGGGTGGACAAAGTGGGCCATGCTGGAAAGTGAGGAAAAGCTGGAGTGGGTGGGGTGCTGGGCTGCGACTGGAAGGAGGAAGAAGCCTGCCCTGCGTAGAGGTGAGGTCTATCTGACTTTCAGGTTCTGCATGGAATTTTACCAGAATTATTCCTAGATTGTCCCTCCAACCTCCCAGTTGAGCAGGATCCAGACTTCCTTAGGAGACACAAAACCTTATCCTGCCCAAAGCCTTGTTTTCTGGAACCCAGAGTTGCCCACAGCTCTTGATTCTGGGTACACTTGCCCCTTTGGGCCTTGTTTCATCTTTAGGCCACTTTGCTGCGTTCTTTTCCCAGCTCTCCCTTGGGAGCCCTCTGCACCCATCCCACTTTGGGTGCCAGCCTCCAGGGAAGCAGAAGGATTTGGGGGTGTTGCTGAAGCTTTCTGCCCAGATGCACCAAATGAACACTTCTTTCACTGACTTCTTAACCTGAGCCAAGCACTTACTCGCACTATCTGTTATCTGATTTGTTCCGACAATGCCAGGAGGCAAGGATTATAATTGTCCTGATGTAACTAGTGAGGCCAAGCTGGAGTCTCCTGCCAAAGTTGCATAGCCAGTCACCGGTTAACCTCCCAGTTGGACATGCCCTCTTGTCTCTACTCCCATCCATGTGCCCTGCAGCCCTTCCACCCAGCAGCTGACCGAGCCCTGTGACCAGGACAGGAGTACAGCAGGGAGGGAGAAGCCAAGCAGGTGCTAGAGGTGTCTCCAAAGAGGCCAATCTCTTCCTCGTCCTGCCTCAAGCCAGAGTCCAGCATAAACAGCTTCTTTCTACCGCGAAGAGGCTGTGAGGGGCTGTGGGCCACTCTTCCCATGAGGGACTGGTAGAAAATCATCCAATTAGGTGTGTCACCAAGAAAAATACAGCAGTCAGCTCCCCTAGCTCCGTCCTGCCCCCCAACAGTACACACACAACACTTGACATCAGGGCTGTTCCAGGGGTCCCTAGAACCTGGAAAGTGTTTATTTTGGTCAGGTAGGCTTTACCCTTTGAAAACCCTCACATAGGTCAGGGAGAACAGTAAAATAGCGCTTGGATCAGAACAAGGGCCCTGCGGCAAAGGCACTTCCCCAGGATGCAGCTCCAGGCTGTGGGCTCCAGCATCTGGGTCCTTTGCCACCTCCCCAGGCATCATGTCCTCTTGGTGAGGCGAGGACAGAGGGCAGAGCAGAAGGCGAGCAGTGGACTTGAGCTTGCCCATCTACACTGGGCTGGAGAGACTTACGCCAACCCCCACAAGGCCACCACAAGCCCACCTGGCTATCCCAGCCAATTGCTGCACTAGACAGGGTCCCCCAGAGCTCTGTGATGAAGAATTCACACAAAATCATGGGTGTCTCCAGGTGGGAAGAACTCAGGCCTAAGCTAATGCTCAGGGCCAGACCCTCCACAGCATGTGGCTGAGCATCCCGCCTCAGCGTAATCTGAAGATTCAAATTTATGAAGAGTGATGGGCCAAGGCCAGCAGGGCCCACAACGAGGGTGCAGAAGAGGTAGTTGGGATTCCTGGGGAGCTTCTGGTCCTCACTCCCCCCAATACCCCACCCCAGGCTGCTTCTTGGAAGCCCATCCTCCACCTTCCTGGCCCAGAAAGCTGCCCTGGAGTGCTACTGTGGGGTTTGGATTTCTTTAACAGTTGCCTGAGCTCAGGGCAGCATGGTGGGAGGAGCAATGCTCCTAGCAGTCTCCCCTCTTTCCCTACTTGCCTCCCTGGGGAGAAGCAGATCCTAAGACTTAGCTGCTGGGCTGGAGCAACCCAGGGTAGTGTCCTGTGCCACCTGGTCCCTGGGATGCTTGAAAGAAGGGGATCTGGGGAGTGAGAGGGCAAACAGAAGCATCCCCTCCCCACCCTGGCAGCAAACCCTCCGCCCACCCTGTGGGCAGCAAGCTGCCCTTTCCCCTTGTGGGTGCCGCTGCCAGCTGCATTCCTGGCATAGCCCAGAGAGTCCTACCCCTTCCTGATTGTGCAGGGGCAGAGCTGGGTGGGGGAGGGCATGGGGTACACAGGATGCTTGCTCTAAACACTCCCTGACTTGCATTGCTCCCTAGAACCCAGCCTGCTGCTTGGGTCTAGGCATCACCAAAGGAGACCTCAACCCCAACAAGCTGCCCACTCCCCTGCAGCTTCTGGGCATATTCACCTTCATCCACATCATCCCATGCTAGCCGGGCAATCCTGAGTTGCTAGACTTGCCGGTTCTGAGCATCAGGTACCATATCTATGAAACAAGAGTAGCCAAGGGAGTCTGGGACTGTCTGGGAGCTGAAAGTGTGATCTATGTCCTGTTTTTCCCTCCTTGCCCCCACCAAACCTCCTAGAGAGGCTGTAGACCTTTGTGATGTACCTGTGTGGTCCAAGCCTTAGGCAGCACAGGGTCACCAGGTGTCAGCCCAAAGGAAGAAAGCCATTTGTATGGGAGGGCAGAAGACCCAGCAGAGTGAGACTTACCTACAGTCCCTTCTCACTCCATTGGATCCCACCAGGGTAGTCAGCTCCTGCCACTGTCCCTTTCCGAAGTCAGCACTCACCACCTACCAAGTGACTGAGCCTGTCAGTGCCTAGTTAATATGCTCTCCTTGGGTGACCAGGACTGGAAGAGAGCTGAGAAAAGACCTGTGTGTGCACCACCTAAATCAAGGCTTTCACCCCTGGTGAAGGTTCCAGCTCTTAGGAAATTCTTTTGAGGGTGCTACAGACTAGGGAAGGAGCCAGGTATGGTGGTGCATACCTGTAACCCCAGAACTCAAGTATGGTGGTGCATGTCTGTAATCCCAGAACTCAGGTATGGTAGTGCATGCCTGTAATTCTGGAACTCAGGATGCAGAGGCAGGAGGATTATTGAAAGTTCACGGCCAGCTTCGTCTACTTAGTGAGTTTCAGGCCAGCTAGAGCTACATAGGAGACCCTATCTAAAATAACAAATAATAAAAACCAAACCAATGAAGAAAAAACCCTAGGGGGAGGAGATCATGAGGCCCACTCCAAAATCAAACAATCATCCCATCGCAAGAGCTAACCTCTTGGGCCTCAGTATCTTCACTCTAACATGGAGAAGAGGTCGGCATTTCTGCATCTGTATGGACAGCTCACTTGACTAAATGAGAAAGTGCCAGCAGGCCTACATTTGTGCACTTAGCAGGATGGCTCACTTGACTTCCCATAGAATAGCAGGACAGAGGCCCTGTGGTACAATTATGAGTGCTGGCCCTTGATGATGAAGGGGATGTTTACAGAGTGGAGTAAGCAAGGCTTCTTGGGATTCCTTGAGGGTCATCCTTCAGCCCCCAGAATCAAATGGGCCCTCCCTGGGCACCAAGAAGAGCTACCTCAGGAAGATGCACTATCGGACAGGTATGGGCCACCTGCAGAGCACAGAGGCTCACTCTACACAGCACACCCACACTAGAGGTCAAGTCTGCTTCTCTATCCAGGAAGCAGCTGAAATCATGTCTACAGGTCAAATTGGTAACAGGACATCAAAGGATAGACCCCTGTGTTGGGGGGCTGTTCCCCAATACCCTGTACATACCCTGTCAGCAGTCTAACCCTACCCTTCATACCTGCCCTGGCCTCTTGTCTGTTTCCATCACAGTGGAGCCTGAGGTTCAGGCTGGAGTCCCTGCTTGCAGTCCACCTAAACGCTTTTTCCTGTGTCTCAGCTGCATTCAACTTAAAGATCCTATACTGCTTTTGGCTTTACAAATAAGAGCAAAAAAGACTGACAAGCAAAAGTTTGCCCAAACCACTGTGACAATCATGAGGGCCCCCCCCAGCCATACCCCTGTGCAATAGCTATAAATATTTATTATCTAAGTCCAGTATACTCAAGTATAAAAATGAAGCCCATGCATAGGGTGTCATGTAGATAGTGATAAGTTAAGGATGCATGTTATCATCCTTAGAGCAACAACTAAAGTTAAAAAAAAATCCAAAGAGATACAGCTGAAAATCAGCAGAGGAGATAATGTAAAATATCTTAATAGAATTAATATAAACAAGCTGGGCATGGTGGCACACACCTTTAATCCCAGCACTCTGGAGGCAGAAGTAAGAGGATTGCTGTGAATTCAAGGCCAGCCTGAGACTACAGAGTAAATTCCAGGTCAGCCTGGGTTGGAGTGAGACCCTACCTTGAAAAAAAAAAGGTGACTCATTAACACAGCACAGCAGATAGTGTGTCAGTTTCATAATTAATACAAAGAACGGGAGGACAAAGGAGACAGAAAACAGCAAGTAGACCATCATTAGATATAACAGACTAAACACTGCGATGAAAAGACAGATTGTCTGACTAGATGAAAGAGCAAAACCCAACTTTGTGCTATGCAAGAAATACGTTATTGTATTTTGTTTTATTTTGGTGTGTTGAGACAGGTTCTTTTTATGTAGCCCTTCTTGGCCTGGAACTCACTACATAGACCAAGCTGACCTCAAATTTGTGGCAATCCTCCTGCCTCTGTTTCTAAGTGTTGGGATTATAAGCAGGCATCACCATGACCAACTTAATAGATTCACTTTATGTAGAGACATACATAGATTAAAAGTAAGAGTTGGGCTTGAAAGATGGCTCAGCATTTAAGACACTTGCCTGCAAAGCCTAACCACCTAGGTTCAATTCCCCAGTACCCACATAAAGCCAGATGCACGGGGATGCATGCATCTGAAGTGCATTTTCAGTGACTAGATTCCCTGGCATGCCCATTCTCTCTGTCTCTCTCTCTCTCTCTCTCTCTCTGCTTGAAAATAAATAAAAATAACTTTTAAAAAGTAAAAGAGTAGGGCTGGAGAGATGGCTCAGCAGTTAAGACACTTGCCTCCAGTGTCTAAGGCCCTGGGTTCAATTCCCCAGTACCCACATATGCCAGACCCACAAGGTGGTGACCCTAGTGTGCTCTCCCTCCCTCCCTCTCTCTCTCTCTCTCTCTCTCTCTCTCTCTCTCTTTCTCTCTCTGTATCACTGCTTGAAAATAAATAAATAAAATATTTTTTTAAAAAAGTAAAAGAGGAAAAAAAGTAAAAGAGTAGAAAAAGGCATACACAAAGCTTCAAGGAGCCAGTATGATTCTATTAATATCAAAGTGGAGAGGTTGAGGATTTAGCTCAGTGGTTGAGGTCCTGGGTTCAATACCCAGTACCCCCCTCAAAAAAATCAAACTGGAATTTGGAAGAAGGGATATTATAGGAACTGAAATGGCTGTGTCCCCATAATAAAGGGGCAACTCATCAACAAGGTATAACAGGGATGGAGAGATGGCTCAGCCGTTAAGGCACTTGCTTGCAAAGACTAATAGCCTGGGTTCGATTCCCCAGTACCCAAGTAAAGCTAGATGCACAAAGTGGCACATGTGACTGGAATTTGTTTGCAGTGGCTGGAGGCTCTATGTACCCATTCTCTCTGACCCCCCCCCCAAATAAAATACAGCACCAGGATTCTGCCTCTCTCGCACTTGGCTTGGCCTTCTCTGTTCTGGCTCAGTTATCAGGCAGGTTCTGCTAGCAGCTCCAGGTTCACATTCTGCCAATTTAACAACTCCAGAGGCAAGAACAGGTGCGGATGGCTTTTGCCCCAGTTTAGACCATGGGTCTGTTCTAGGCACCACTGTTGCAGCCAGGGGCTGTGTGATGGGCAGAAGCAAAAGTGTGGGTGACCCTGTGCAGACCACATGATCTGACATGGAGTTTGGAAACAGGATGCTGTGACTGGAGCCAGGGAAATGGGGGTCAGAAGCATGACTATCAAGGTTCACTTTGTCTCTTGCAGGACCTGGTAGACTGGAGGAAGCCTCTCCTGTGGCAGGTGGGCCACTTGGGAGAGAAGTATGATGAGTGGGTCCACCAGCCAGTGGCCAGGCCCATTCGCCTCTTCCACTCAGATCTCATCGAGGCCTTATCCAAGACCGTCTGGTGAGCCTCGTGTGGAGCCTACAATGGGGTGGTCTTCTCTGATAGTGTCAGTCTACCCAGAAGGGGGAAGGGTAATTCAGTCTCTCCCTAGAATGCAAGGTCTTGGGGAGGGTGGGACATTCCATAGTCATAAGCCATTCCTGTATATGGTTTTGTGGCTGGCATCCTAAGGTGACTAGAAGCCACTTTGAATGTCACCCCTGGTCTGTTCCAGATTCCTGTATTAGAGTTAGCAACCTCTAATGGGAACAATTTTGCCTGCATTTATCTGCTTTGTCACAAGAGGGCAGTGTTTATCCAGCTGCATGGAGTCAATAGCCTTGATGCCGTACAATTAACTGCCAATGACTCATCTTAAGACAGTGAGATGGACTCTCAGCCTCACTTCTCTTCCCCCCTCCCCACACCAGTGTCCCTTTGACCACATGTCTCCAAGTACTCTCTCCAGGCATTTTGGTGTCACTTCATCCCTCCCTAGCTCTAGCGAAGCTGTACCCTGTTAGCCCTTCCTGCTCTTGTGTATCTCTCTCACCCTGATGGCCCTCCTGCAGGTACAGTGTCCCCATCATCTGGGTGCCCCTGATGCTGTACCTCAGCCATTCCTACTACCGAACCCTTGCACAGGGCAACGTCCGTCTCTTCACGTCATTCACAACAGGTAACAACAGGTCTCTTCTGGTTGAAAGGATGCTTCCATAGAGCCTGACAGGAAACCTGTATTCTCCTTGGTCTTGAGCTTTTAAGGTCATAGAACCCCAAACCACCTGGACACTTCAAAGTGGTACCTGCAGGCTGGAGAGATGGCTCAGTGGTTAAGGCGCTCACCTGCAAAACCTAACGAGCTGAGTTCAGTTCCCCAGTGCCCAAAGTAGTACATGCATCTGGAGTTCATTTGAAGTGGCTAGAGGCCCTGGCACGTGCCCATTCATTCTCTCTCTCTCTCTCTCTCTCTCTCTCTCTCTCTCTCTCTCTCTGTCTTTCTGCTTGCAAATAAATAAATCTAATAATATTTTTATAAAGTAGTGTCTGCACATAGGAAAAGGTTGTCAGCCCCTCCTCCATAGATTAAAAAACTGAGCGACACATGTGTAGAAACTACACAGTCATTTCAGTGGTGTCATAGCAATAAAAAGTCAAGGGCAGCCGGGCGTGGTGGCTCACGCCTTTAATCCCAGCACTCGGGAGGCAGAGGTAGGAGGATTGCCGTGAGTTCAAGGCCAACCTGAGACTACAGAGTGAATTCCAGGTCAGCCTGGGCTAGAGCGAGACCCTA
>PVHP010023629.1:0-27272 GCA_004024765.1 Zapus hudsonius | reverse complement strand
AGACACGGGCCCAAAGGCCCTTCACTGCTGATATCAGAAGGGGCAGAGGTCAGAAAGCTGCACCCTAGTGGCCACTCTGTAGCTGGCTCTGTGCACAAACTGCCCACCTGACAGCTATGGCCCTGGTGAGGACTGGAGGAAGAGCAGATGACAACCTGAATCAGAAAGCTGGAGGTGTGGCTCTGCACACAGACTCCACAGGAGAGGGCAGGGCTGGCAGTGGGAGCAAAGGTCAGACTTCCAGCACCAATAGGAAGGGCCAGCTGAGTAGGGGAATGACCCCCAGGAAGAGGGAAGCCACAAGCAGTTAGTGGGCCCCCCATCTTGGGTCCCTGCCCCAGAGGTCCTCCCTGAGGGTGTCCCCCAGCAGACTACTTGGCTGCTTGGACTGGTTTGAGGCACTGACTGCTGTCACTCCAGCAGCCAGAGGCTCTGTGTCTTCACGGATCACAGGCGAGCTCAAGAGAGGGGGCAAGGAAGCAGGGACCGAAGGGGGTTGGGGGCTCTGGCAACACCCTGTGTGTCCGAGGAAAGTGTTTGCAGTCACAGTGTGGCTGCTAGGTGATGAGGATTGTTGTGATGAGCTGCAGGTGGGCCCAGAAGGTTCCACCCGGGAAGAATCTGCAGGCAGCTGAGGCACCAGGTAGCCCTTCCCTCTGGAGAGTCCTGGGCGGTCAGCAGCCCTGCAGCCTTCGGCCTGTGCCCGCAGGATCTTTGGTCTGGGCCTGATGGGGCCCTTCTGTCTCCAGTAGGGCATGCGCCTGTGACCTGGCCCATTGGCCCACCGAGGTCCCCGAGGCAGAGTCCACTGCCAGGAAGTCTGGCCATTTGGCCTAAGGTTCCGAGGGCGCCTCTCTAGTCGGTTCACCTGGGTCCTCATGGTAGCCACTTCCTGAGTCAGACCTGTTAAGGCTGCCGCGAGCTGGTCCAGCTTCTGTGTGAGGGTAGCACCCAGGCTGCGAAGCTCCTGCTGCAGGGCACCACCACAGGGGCAGAGTGGCTGCAGAGAGGAGGGCGGCCATGAGGGCAGGATGGCGGTGGGAGGTAGAGACTTGGTGGGTGGTTCTGGTGGGTCCACAGAGAGCAGCTTCCCTTGGGTCCTGACTAAAACTAGAGCAAGGACAGGATAAGAGTACTTAGGCTAAAAGGACCTCTCTCTTACCCCAGAGGCCTCTTCAGTGTCCTACCCCTGAGATCTGGCCTCCAGAGATTTTTATCTGAAGTTAAAATTACCAAGTTCTTCAGCTCCAATTCCGTTGGAGCTGCTTTCAACCCTAGGCATGCTACAAAGGAAGGCGATAACCAAGGCCTGGCCATTCTTTGCCTGTTCAGCCCAGACTGGAGAAATTATCACCTGTTCCAACCCTTCCCTTTTTAGCACCTTCCAGGGCTGTAGACAGTGAAGGAAAGTTCATGGCCAATGGCTCAAGGACTCAAGCCTGGTGTCAAGTTCTCTAAAGCAAGGATGCGAGGCTAAGGCAAGGAGGATCATGAGTTCTAAGCCAGCCCGGGACATTTAGTGAGACCTGTCTCGAACAAAAAAATCCTCACCAAGTAAGGCAAGAATCTCTTCTGGGGTGTCATGGGAGGAGGGGCCGCCCAGACCCAGAGCTCTTTAACAAATCCTACACTTCGGAGAAGCCGAAGCTCCAAGCCAGTGAGGGTGTCCTGCACAGGGACACAAGTCCTTCAAACAGAAGGCCTCCCAACGTGAGTGACCAGGGCACAGGTGCTTGGCTTTCTGCCTGCTGTCATTCTTCAGGGCAAAGTCTCGTGTGGAGCCAAAGCTCTGTGCATGGTCTTGGTCAGCTCACTCAACAGTGCTGGGTGCAGCTTCCTATCAGGTTCCCTCACACCCCAAACTTGGAGGCATGCTCCACAATTTCCATCTGTAAAAAATGTTTGTGTACTTATGTGAAACGACTTAAAACATGCATGGCTTAACCATGAGACTTTTCTGACCCTCCTTCCACATGTTGGAATCTGGGTTCTGCTCTGCCCAGAGGGAAGAAAAGAGCAGCAAATGTTAGAGAAACCACCGGCTCACCTGCAGCATCGGGCTGTTCATGTCCAGGCTCCAGGCCCCCGGGTTCTTCATTACCCTTGGGTCCAGGCCTTTCCTTTAGCTGAGGGGCAGGCCATGGGTGACTGGCTGCCTCTGCAAAAAGAACACAGAGCATTTGGGACAAGGGTGCATATTGCCTGTTAGAGCCCTCTGATACTGGGATGTTCTCATGTGGACTATGAAAAAGCAAACCTTTTTTGCTGGGTGGGGAGATGGCTCACTGGTTTAAGGCACTTGCTTGCAAAGTCTGATGGCATGAATTCAGTTCCCCAGTACCCACGTAAAGCCAGATGCACAAAGTGGCACAATCACCTGAAATTTGTTTGCAGCAGCAAGAGGCCCTGGCACACCCATACATTCCCTCTCTCCAATAAATAAAAAATAAATAAATATTTTTGTTTATTTGCAAGCAGAGAAAGTGGGGGGAGGGAGGAGACAGACTGAGAAAATGGACATGCCAGGACTTCCAGTAACTGTAACCAACCTCCAGACACATGCACCACTTTGTGCATCTGGCTTTATGTGGGTACTGGAGAATTGAACCTGGGTTGTTAGGCTTTGCAGGTAAGTGCCTTAACCACTAAGCCACCTATCCAGCCCAAATAAAATATTTTAAAAAGACAAATCTTCAACTTTTTTTTGCATGTGCACAAGGGTGTGGAGGCCAGAGGTCAACCTCCACTTTACTTCTGTAACATGGGCTCTACCCGGAGTTCACCAGCAAGTCCCAGGGACCCTCTTGTTCAGAGACCCTCCCTGACTCCCAGCCACTAGAGTTACAGGTGCATCCCATCACACCTGGAACTTTATGTGGGTGCTTGGGATCTGAACTCAGGTCCTCATGTTTGTATGGCAACTACTTACCCACTGAGCCATCTCCCCAACCCCTGCAAACCTTTGGCTTTTAAGCAATGATTAAGTCACATGCAGGATGTTAGGGAGCCCAGCTCTGGTGAACCGGCCTCCTGAGGTATGTGTGAGTGAGCCCACTCTGCCACGTTCCAGTGGGGAAGGCACTTCAGTGGGCCTGCACCTGAACACGGAGCAGCCTCCCTCAACCATTTCCCTGCCCCACCTTCTTTTCCTTCTCCTTCTGTTCCTCTTCTTTCTCTGGCCCTGTTGACAAGGTCAGGTTGGTAGGCACACTCTGTACCCTCTTTTCTCCTAGGTGATTGGGACCTGCCTCCTGGCCCCTCTTCTGTTCTTCCTGTTGAGAACAAACTAGGTCATTGCTTAGGTGGAGAAGGTGGTGAGCAGCAGCAGCAGGTGACATTTCTAGACTTCTTGATAAATTCCAGTAAGGTGTGATAATCACTTGTTTTTAGACTTTTTTTTTTTTGGTTTTGGTTTTTCGAGGTAGGGTCTCGCTCTAGTCCAGGCTGACCTGGAATTCACTATGTAGTCTCAGGGTGGCCTTGAACTCACGGCAATCCTCCTACCTCTGCCTCCTGAGTGCTGGGACTAAAGGCATGCGCCACCACGCCCAGCCTAGACTTTTTTTTGTCTGTGTGTGTGATGTTGGAGATCAAACTCAGGCCCTTGTACATGATAGACAAGTGCTCTATCACTATCATTACATTTTAGGAAAATACATTATCATACACACATACATATCAAAATACATGCACACATATATTGAGTAGATGCAGTGTGGACATATTATTCAGTGGTCATTATCATGAAGCTTACAACACTATTTAGAGTCCTTGACTCAAGGGCTCTCCCCCCCCCCCCCCCCCCCCCCCCCCCCCCCCCCCCCGCTCAGTTCCCTTTATAGGGATCTAAAGTGAAAGAAATGTAGTAGAAGGTTTTGATGCATGGAGCGACACGTGAGATTCTGAGAGTGGAGTCTGGGCACCTGGCCTCGGGGGACACTAGTTGCCTGTCTGGGGAGACCCAAGGCTCACCTGCATGGAGGCTGCCATTCAGCTCTGTTCTCTCAGCGTTTTCAGCAGGACAGCCGTCACTGCTCCCTCTTGGGGATGCTCCAGGGACAGGGGACAGAGGGACAGGCCCCTTACAGGTGGGCATGTGGTTTCTCTCTGTCACAGACAAGCTGATGTCAGAGTCCTGACGGACACTCTGAGGAGCAGCTCACTACCACCTCTGACACCCATCCCAGCAGGCTCACCCTGAAGCGGCAGCCGCCAGAGCTCAGGCTCTGGCCTTGGGTCTTCATCAGAGCTGCTGAGGCTGGAGCTGGAGCAGGGACTGGGGCTGGGGCCAGGGCCAGTCACACAAGCAAAGCGCAAGGGCCTCACAGGCAGGATCCCCTTCAGAGAATTCTCCAGGCGGTGCAGTGGGGATACCATGGTGGCTGTCCCTAACAAAGAAGAGAGCCTGCTTTGCCTCTATGGTCAGGCATTCGGGATGGGGAACTTTCTGCTCAGCCACAGACCACCTGGGCTCTGCTGGGCCCTAAGCAGCTTGTCCTCTGGCTGCAGGTAGAGAGAAGCAAAGTTGAGGCTGTCTGTGTCCCTGGTGAAGTGAGCTGGGGAGTTTTTTGAAGTCTCAAGTCCCTCGAAACCACTTATGATCATGTTCCAGCCAGCTACCCCTCTTCCCAGGGTAGGGGCCGCCCTCCTACCCAGCATCACGCAGGGACGAGCAGTTTGATGAGGGTCAGTTTGAGCTTAGCAGGGGGGTTAGAAACCTACGATGATCATCTAAGTCGTTCTGGAGCTATCTGCGCAGCCACAGTGTGCAGAGGGAGACCTCTCACCCCTGCCATGTCTCCACTGAAAAAACCCCAGGAATGGACTAAACATTTTTCCTCCTCCTCCTTCCCAGCACTTTCCCCCTATTCCTCTTTAGCCCACTCTGCTTCTGCCTGCTTCCGTTTTCTGGGGAAGGCAGGGAAGACGCAGACAGAGAGAAGGAAAAGCCACTCGCTGGAGGGAAAGCACACCAATCAATCCTGAGGGCAGCTTACCGTCTTGCAGCCACCTCCATGACCCTGGCCTGGTGATCCCTTGGCAGGTGCGGATGCAGCTGGGCATGAAGGTCTGTGGGCTGGCCAGATTGATACTCCTGGTGGGTGCTTCACCTCCACTTTGTCCAAGACGGGCCGGCTCACAGGCCTCACCCCTCTGTGCTGTTTGAATGAGAAGCCAAGAGCCCATCAGCCCTGTGAGGCCTCGTGCTGCCACAGAATGGACAGAATTTCTGACACTGTCAAGCTTCAGCCCCTAAGTTTCAGGTGTGGGAATGACCTTCCTTGTGGTTTCCCCAGGCAAAACCCCTCCAGGATCTCTTTATTCCCAACCCCAGCCATGTGGGATCTTGTGAACCCAGTGCTTAGACACCAGGCACAAGGGGTTGGAATGGCAGCAAGGCTCCAGCTCAGGCCTGCGTTTGGAAATGGTGAGGGGCGTTGGCGTCCATGTCCTCAATTCTACCTGTCTCTCATTTGCGAGCAAGGCTGCATGTTTGAGGCAGTGACTACCTGACTTTCTGACCTCAAAACACGTTTCTGCTCAGGCCTGCTTCCAGAGCACCTCCTCAGCTTGGCCATGGATCTGACCTGAGGGGTACTGGGAGCAGCAGTGACGGGGTTAACGGTGTGGGAGGGCTCACCCTTCTCCCAGTACGCGCATCTGCCCATGAGTTACCTTCCCTGTCTGCTGTCCAATTCCTGGGCTCTGCTCTCCTCAGCCCCCTGTCCTCAGTTGAGAAGCAAGACCAGGCAGCCTGTGGCCTGGGCATAGAGATCTCCCTGAGACAATTCTCCAGGCCCTGGAGTGGGGAGCTTCCTGGTGGGCATCCTGTAAAGGGCAGACATGGAGTTTTGGGTGGCTGTAGCTGGGAGCCCATGAGCCTTGTCTCTTCTAGGACAGAGGCGGCGGCACAGTGCTGGGCATGTCCTGAGAGCAGAGTGGCACCTCCTGCAGCTTGGAGTATTTGGAACACCAAGTCTATAAGCAGTCACTTCATGAACAGAAGTGTGCCTCAGAACACTGCCCCCTACCACAAAGAAGAAATACTAAGACAAACGTAGAGGTTGACGGCTCAGAACAAGGTTGAGACACGCCTGAAATGCCACCATTTGTGAGGAGACAGAAGCCTGATAAAGTGCAGATGTCCTTGGAAGGTAGACAAACTCCCAACAGTGGCTGGTGCAGGGAAGATGACAGGCTGAGAGTCAGGGGAGGGTGGGAGACCACTTTTCACACATAACGGGAGCTTTTGAACAAAGCCACATGATTTTCTTACCTCTTAAGAACTAAAAATTGAAAGACATGTTATCTGTATTTTAGGAGGAAAGAAGACCTCAGGGGCTCTCCACATCTCACTGGCCTGGTGTAGTGAAACCAGCTTTCTGAACGCTAGTCTGAAAAAGTCTATCTTGCAACAAGCTACCACATAGGTGTTCTAAGTGCCAAACTACAGCAAATCAAGGTATGTGCCCCCTGGTCAGTGCTTTCTGGACCGGCAGAACTCCTGAGAAGGCAAGGACAGAGTACAGCAGCTGTCCACAGTCTTTCGCTACACCTGAAGTAACCCCTAATAAACTCATTTAGCTCATCAGGATGGACTTGAGTGAGCCATTCTTTGGGTTTTTGCTGCCATCCCAGTTTGGAGACGGGTCATGTAACTTCTGCCTAGAGTCCTGGCTGTAGCCTTAGGCTGTTCCACAAACAACAGATGTGGCCAGTACACAGACAGGAGTAGATACAATGGGTGTCCACCCAAGGGACAAGATGGGCTGGATTATTCCAGTGAGAGAGCAATACAAGACCTCAAAAACCCTAAGTCCCATGCAGTGACCCTCCTCAGCACGGCCAGGGAGCCACACGCTGCCAAGCACCCTTCTGACGGTGGTCCTACACAAACCCCAGTCCATTTTCCCTACGTGGGAGTCAGCTGGCATTACACTTTTTTGTGGCTGGAATAAGGAAGCACTCAATGCAAAGGGACTGTCATACACTGTCCTTCTGAGCCCAGTCACTAAGATGGGAGCCACTGTACTTCTAACACAAGTCCTGTATCTGCTCCTGACTTGGTATCCCCAACTCTGCTTCTGGTATTGGGCCAAAGACAATGGCTGACAAGGGTTTTAGTTCCTTTCCCAGAGGAACTCCAGCCTCACGCTAGCCCACCTTACCTTTGCCAAGCCGCTGTCTCTGGGTCCCCACAGGGCTCCCAAAATCCACATCCCCATCCATGCTGCTGGTTGAAGAGAAGCTGGTAGGGGTTCCTCGGGGGCCAGAGAGTCGAATGGGGCCCTCTCTCATACAGCCCTGCAGGCCCAGAGGTAGAAGTGGCTCCTTCGTAGCTTCTGCAGGGAGCAGCACAGTTGGGTCATAGCATAGCCTGCTGGAGAAGAAATCCCTGGGCCCTAGATGGATGGCACCAGGAGACCTAACCCCAGAGTATCTTCCTCCGGGCTATTTGGGGAAGGCATGAAGCAAGGGCCAAGCATACAGATCAGTTGACAGATGTGGAAATGAGGCCAGTCCAAACCCATGTGATAGGAATCCCAAGTCACAATTATGGCCTAAGGGTTTGCTAGGCCACAGCTATGTCTTCTATTTCATTTCTCTGTCTGTCTCCACTATCCTTCTAAAAAGACTAGGGCGGAAGAGGACAGGAAGACTTTGCTCTTGTAAACCTGGGGAACTGTTTGGTCAAGGCACAAAGCAGGAGCTGAGGAGGAAGGGCTCACGCTTCAGAAGTCCCAGGGAGCATGCTCTGATGATGCCCTCCCCTCCCCTCTCCACTGCATGCAGATACACAAGCCAGCCTAGGCCCACATACCTTCACTGTGAGATCCCTGGGGCTGCAGCTCAGGCCTCTGGGCTCCAACATCTCCTGGCTGGGGGCTCTGGGACCAGGAGGCGGCTAGCGGCTGAAGAGGTGATGGACCACCTGAGGGAATGCCCTTCAGACAGGCCTCCAGGGCTTCCAGGGGTGAGCTTGAGGCCCTGTTGGCTGGGACAGGAGAGGCCACCCTGTTATCCCCTTTGGCAGGGTTCTGGCCTGCTTGGCCAACCCACAGCCTGCCTTCTCCAGGGTGACAAGTTCGGCAGCAGGCTCCAGGGACCTGCCAAGCAGGAGAGCCTCCCTGTTCTCCAAGGAGCTGAGCCCAAGAGACAGGCAGGTGCTTCTTCCCTGGAGGCCGTGGAACTGGTTCCCACTGGGAGGCAGGGGCAGACGACTGACAGAACCCACCTTACCTTGAGTCATGGGGCCCCAGCGGGGCACTCGGACTCCTCTGGAGTCTCCAGTGAAAGAGGGGCTGTGGCCTTGCCTGCTGAGCTGACAGGATGCTGGCACTGGAGGGGTCTGGGCCCAGCCATCCTCCACCTTCACCATGGCAACCACACTGCCAGCTTCAGGACCAGAACGAGGAGGAGGAGTATTCTGCAGATGTCTGGGCTCTGTGGGAAGATGGCCACTGGGAAGCCCAGGTTTCAAGCCTGGACTTACAGGGTTAGGAGGGACTTCCAAGTCTTCCCTGACTCAACAGTAGTCATTGGGTCTGATACGATCACTTCTCAATCATCAGCATAGACCCAAGTCACATTCCTCCCACACCCAGTCCTGAGTTGTTCTAGAACTTTCTAAGGTATTAAGTGAACCAAATCGGACCTTGCTCTTCAGCTGGCAGGCCTGGTTCAACCCCTGTCTCTCAAGGCTGTGTTCTGAGGAGCTCACTAAGTGGATGGCACCAGGAAATCCAACCCCAGAGTATCTCCCCTGGGGCCTCCCATGGTACTCATGACCCCTCCACCCCTAGTTTATCTGGTACTAAGAAGTCTTCGGAGCAGGAGGAAGGCAAGAAGACTGTGCTTTCATCAAACATGGTGGGCTGTTTGGGGAAGGCCTAAAGGAGGGGCTGAGCATACAGGTGAGCTGAGCTGATTGATGTGGAAAGGAGCCCAGCCTAAACTCACGTGGCAGGAATCCCAAGTCACAGCTATGGCCCAAGGGTCTACTGGGCTACAACTGTGTTTTCTATTTCATTTCTTTCTTACTCCCCACTATCCCTTCTAGAAAGTTCTAAAGCTTTTACCTCCTACAATCAGAATTAGTCTAGAGAATTATGAAATAGATTAAGCATCCCTCACACTCCTCACTCCTTATATCCGATTATATAAATAACTGTATATATAAAGATCTAACACTGGCTGACAACAGACTGACACATTTTGGACCCACCAGCCCAGCAAGTGGTCTTTACCTCCAGAATTCTTCTTCCAAGCTTCTGAGTCCTCCTGCGTACATGGGCTTGCGCCTAAGGTGCTAGGACGCCTGTCTGGGGCTTCTGGGATCTCCTTCAGACACTTCAGCAGGCCCTGAAGGGGACAATCCCCTGGTGCTGCCTCGGTTTTCACTAAGGGAAAAGGCACGTTTCACCGTAGCTCAGTGCCCTCAAGCCTCTTTATGGACGCAAGGACCATTCTGGCATGTAGTTAGACGAGAACAGGGCCAGAAACCAGAGCACTTGGGCCTTCCAGGGCTTTGTTTGCCACTGTCTCCTGAGTACTATTGACATGCCTCCCAGAACTGGGAGGTGAAAAGGGGCAGGTGTGGAGGTGCATGTAGAGACATAACTCAGGGTATAGGCTGAATGGGGAGGGCTGGAGTTTCCCTGACTGAGCAACTTAGCTACAACACGCATGCACAACCTGCACATATGCAAGAGGCATTGGCAGCTAAACTCACTCTGCCTGGGAGGAATAGCTATTCCTTTAAGCAGCCTTTCAAGGGTAATCCCAGGTAGTGTTCCTAATCCACTGTGTTGTCCACACCGCAGTGTCCATTCTAACATGCCATCCATGACAATAGGAAGTGATATTTGGGTCATGCAATCTTTCTCCTTGGAATCCCGTATTAGGGTAAAGTTTACTTTGAGGTCTATCTAAATGCTATCCTTGAAAGAGCCACCAGCTCTAATACCTGAAACTGGGGACACAGGAGCACCCAAGGTAGTGATAGCTCCAGGCAGACAGTGTGGAGCAGAGAAACGGCTATAGAATGGCAACTTGAACTTTCCAGGGGCTTTACAGGCAAGGCATCTGGGGACTTACCTGGCCAGGGTGGGCTCCCTGACCCCACCTCAGTTCTGTTCTGCCTCAATACGCTCAGGCCAGGGAGAGAAGGTAACAGGGTGGGGGCTGTCCCCGGCTGCTGGGGCCCAGGCACAAGGATCTCCTTCAGACAGTTGATGAGGCCTTGCAAGGGGCTGCTCCCAGGGGGGGGTCCTATGCACAAACAAGGCTGCCAGTCAGGATAGCCCTGACAGGCAACTTAAGACCCTCAGCCATCCCTGGGGACTCTGAGCAGCTGAGCAATCCCCTGTGCAAACAGACAAGGCTTGACTTTGTAGGGCTGTCATGAAGCCCAGACAAGACAGCAACACGACCACGGCCCCATGAACCCACGCAGCTCTGAGACTGCCTTTCACCTGGTCCTGGGGTCCCCCTCTCCTGTCTTTGGTAGCTCTTCCTCTGGTCCAGGCTACAGGTGGGAGGGCTGGGATCATTGCCTGGGGCTCCTGGGCTTTCCTTCCCTGTAGGTTGTGGTCCACCAGCAGTTCCTTCTGCAGAAGACATGGAGGCCATTCTAGCCTGGGCTGCTGACCTGGGACAGATGGCTCCAGCTCCCGACCCCTTGAGGCACAGCCAAGTTCTGGAGCTTGAACTTGTGCGAGGCTAGCTTTGGAGGACTGTTCCTGGGGGCCTTTAGCTGGTTCCTTCTAGGTTAGCTCTAAATAACAAGACTTTTGTGTCCTCTGAGGCTGCCGGGCCAGTCCTGCCCCCAGCCTCCAACTCTGGCTCAGACAGTGAATCCGGCAGCCTCAGCACACGCTCACAGTCTCTTTCATGTTTCTCACTTCAAGGACGTGGGATGGATGCCACCTGAAGCCACAGGCCAGGTGGGATATGGTTTTTGAAGTGAGTGCCAATTTTAATTTGCAGTCCTTTATTTTTAATAAAAACAGGTATCAGACAAATGCAAATTTTGTAAGGATTTTTAAAGATGAGACTCCAGAGAAATTCTAATGTCTACCCTTGTTCCTCTGCTGTTTGCTTTGCCTAGGTCAGATAACCAGACCAGGCACACACAGGTACGTCATAGTTCTCAATGATCAGGGAGAGTAACCACAGACCAGAAGCCAAGGGTGCTGTGTCATTCTTGGGGGACACTTTTCCCCATTTAGCTGCAGAGGAAACTTAAGTCCTAAAGAAAGTGAAAAGGGCACAGGGTTCAAGGCCTGCTTCTAGGGCTGGCCCTGAACAATCCTGGGTGTCCCTATGCATACTGGGTACAACTCACTGATGGGCAGGGGGTTCCCCTGTGCCCAGTCTCCGGGAGGGCCACTGGAGGGTGAGCTGCCTGTGGGTGTAGTGGCCAAGCTGGGCTGGCTCACAGGACTCTCTGGAAGACAACTGAGCAGGCCTCGGCTCCGAGAGGTCTCTGATGTCACAGCTACTGTGGGGAGATGGAGGAAAGATAACTAAGATGTCCCCTAATATCATCACAGCCCAAGACCTTCCTTGCAACATTCCACTAACAGCTAGGAGTTAAGTGTCATTACTGAGCTCCAAAGCTTACATTTAAAGCTTCGGTCCTGTCTGCAGGGCAGAGAAGGTATAAAACCATATCCCATCCACCCTGTACTCCACTTCCTATGTCACCCACTACTGCTGAGGGAGATGGGGGTAGGTTCCCAGGAGAGGTGGGATCCAAGATGAGTAAGTGGAGGCTGGGGAAGGACAGAGAGGGGAGGTGGACAAACCCAGGTTGGCAGTGAGATCTGGCTCCCAAAGGCTACATGCAAAAGCTCAGCTTCCTTCCCTTTCTTGTCTAACAATGACTACCAAGGAGTAAGCTGGACGCACACAGAAACCACCGTGAGAAGGTCTGGGCTGTTCCCACATTCCATACACTCCCCAGGAACTCAGAGCAGGCATCTGGCCCCTGATGCCAGGAATGAAGCTGGCCAGCACGTGGCATAGCCCTGTGAGCTGCAATGAAGCTGTCCAGGCAGCCTGACTCACCCTCGGAGCTCACTTTCTCCCCATCCAGGCTGGCACTCTCAGGAGAGTCCTCAGTGCCCTTGACTTCCTTGAACAAGTACTCTGGGATCTCCTTTACCAGTTGCACTAGGGCAGTGAGGTGCAAGCTGTGCTGGGGCTGTCCTCCTGCAGAAAGGTCAGATGGGTTGTGTGCTACACTGGCCCATACTCCAGGCTCTCAGGGAACCCTCCCAATCACAGGCCGAGCAGTCTAAGGGAGGAGATGGCCCAAAGTTGAAGGATTGGACTTGGGAGGGTGGCAGGGAAGGGGTGGGAGCAACAGCGTTCTTCTGTACCATACTCATCACTCAGTTCTTCCCCTTGTCTTCTCTCCATCAAGGGCAATGTCAAGGGGGGCTGTCTACCATCTAGCCTCTGCCTTTCTTGGACTGTCTAAGCCCCTGGCCTCACCTACCCTGGATCCCATGGCCACCGTCACCATGTAAATTGGCTCTTGGGGAGGGAGCTGGAATAAGGCTGGGAGTGGCGGCAGAAGAGGCCTGAGGCCAGGTGCTCCACAGGTGACACTAGGCTTTTTTTCTAAGCACTTCTCTGTGAATCAGAACATGGATGGACCCCCAGCCCAGAGGGGTGAAGGGGCAGGATTTAGGGAGGGATGGACTGAGCCAGTGGAAGTTAAGGTGCCACCTGAGAAAGTGGAGCCTGGGGGCTAAGAACTGTGAATTGGAGGGGTGCCCAGAATCTGCTGAGAGGACCTACCCTGGAAGCCATTTGCTGAAAGGGGCTTCTGCCCCTCATCAGGGTGACTCTCTCCACCTGTGGCTCCTTTAGGCTCCATGGGTGACAGGAAATCAGAGAGTGGGAGTAGCTCAGCTGTCCCTGGGAAAAGAGGGGGGCAGTTACTATGGGAGCTGAGTGACCTCCTCCTTCCCACAGCCATGCTATGGCCCAGGTGCCCACTCATCTGTGCAGGAGTTTCCATGCTCATCTGTACGGTCACCCAAACTCAAAAAACTAGAGGCCACTGAGCACCTCCAAAGACCAGTACCCAAGATAGTAACAAAGGCACAAAAACAAGGCCCAGGGCCAGCCTTTCCCTGCCATGGGCTTCAGTCCTCCCACCCCCACCTCTCACTCTACAGGTTCCAGGTGCTCACCCACAGAAACCAGCGTTTCGTAGTTCTCCCGCATCACATCTCGGTAGAACTCTCGTTGCCCCTCCTGCAGGAGCCGCCACTCCTCCTCAGAGAACCGCACAGCTAGGTCTTTGAAGCTGATGGGCACCTGTGGGCACAGTCTCCAGGGAGGTTGGCTGCGTTCACAGCAGCGAGACCCAGCCCATCTGCCCCTTAGCTCAATCAGCTGCATGTCTCCTGATGGGCATGGGGGCAAGAACAGTGAGGCAGGGGTGGGAGCTGACTCCAAAAGCAACAGGACAGTGTCCGGGCCAGCTGGGTGCCCAGCGGACCGTGCTGAAGCCCTCTCATACAGTCTTTGTGAAAAAGGCCTTTTTGCAAACAGAGTCGCTACAATGTAACTAGGTAAGATGAGGACACACAGCCCTCCCTTCATGTAGATGACTAGCCTCTTTGCACACAGGGAGGTCACATGATGATGGACAGAGAATCTGCAGCCACAGACAAGGAAAGCGTGGGGCTCCCACAGCTGGAAGAAGCAGAGAGGATGGCACCTTCAAGCCTCCAAGGGAGCAGCCCCCCCAACTCTGATTTGGGATCTGTCCCAGCAGCTTTAGGAAAACAAAAGTGACAGTCTCCTGCCACTGAGCCTCAGCAAGTCACCCAGGGATGGGAACCCCAGCCAATCTCAAGTTAGATTCATTTGAATTAGTAAGCAAAATTTCATGAATGTATAAAGACCCGGGACTCTAGCACAGTGGCATGAAATGAGAAAAAGCTGGACGTGGTGGCGCACACCTCTAATCCAGCACTCGGGAGGCAGAGGTCAAAGGACTGCTGAGTTTGAGGCCAGCCTGAGACTACAGAGTAAATTCCGGGTCAGCCTAGGCTAGAGTAAGACCCAACCTTGAAAAAAAACAAAAAAAGCAACCCCGAGAGAGAGAGAGAGAGAGAGAGAGAGAGAGAGAGAGAGAGAGAGAGAGAGAGAGAGAGGCTAATAAAGCCAGCTGATTACCCAGGTCCAAATATTTCTTGTCTCAAATCACTGGGACCAGATGATTT
This sequence comes from Zapus hudsonius, assembly GCA_004024765.1. Taxonomy (NCBI): domain Eukaryota; kingdom Metazoa; phylum Chordata; class Mammalia; order Rodentia; family Dipodidae; genus Zapus; species Zapus hudsonius. Next base: position 13,023 of record PVHP010023629.1, on the reverse strand, counting down.
GGATTTCTGATTTTGGAATATTTATATATGTATCACGAGCTATTTTTGGAGATTAAACACAAAAATAATTTACACACATAGCCTGAAGATAATTTTATATAGAATTCACGGCCACATGAGCTCAGATGTGAACTTCACCACATGGGTATCATGGTGCTCAGAAGTTTTGGATTTTGCAGGGTTTCAGACTTTAGACTTTCAGATAAGGGATGTTCAACCTCTGTAACCCAGATAAGCACCAGTGGATACTTTTAACAAGGATAACACAGTCAGGAACTGAGCATGAATGTTTTCCTCTGAGTAGCAGTAAGACAAGGGGGAGAGAGTGAAAACCCCAGAGAGCCTTGCAATTCTAGAGAAGACTGCTGATGTGGCCAGCCAGGCAACTGGTGAACCAGGCACTCGTTGGCCTTACCTGTGCCCTGCACTTAAAGTCCTGCATCCACAGACTCCAACCCAAGCCCCAGCTCTTCCTGAGGCTCTCTGCATGGCCAGGGCTAGGTCCAGGTTCCTGGCTGCTGGACTGGTTCCTAAGTCTTTGCTGGGCAGAGCCCACTGTCACTTTCCCTATCCTGCCCACCCTTCAAGGCCCCACCTGAGCCCCCTTTTTTTCCCTCTCTCTCTCTCCCTCTCTCTCTCAAATATTTTTAAAATTATGGTAGAAATGAACTTGGTGCAAATGAAGTAAACAGAATGTAAATTATGGGAAGGTTCCTTCTGGTTTAGAAACAAATGCTACTTGCGAGAAAGGCATGCCAAAGTGGACATGCTCCTAATAGGGCACACACTACTGCCTTGTCGCATCTACGCACATCAGGGATTTTTTATGTGTGTGTGGATTATGTATTATAGGCACACGCGTGTGCAGATGCGCGAGCATGAGCATGCAGAGGCCAGAGGAGCCAGTGTGTCATAGGTACAGGTGTGTGCAGATGCGCAAGCATGTAGAAGCCAGAGGAGCCAGTGTGTTATAGGTACACGTGTGAACAGATGCACGTGCATGCGGAGGCCGAGCAGTCCGTCTCTAGCACTCCTTAAGGCAGGTTCTCCCTCAACCTGCAGCTGCCATCAGTGAGCCCCAGTGATCCTCCAGACCCTGTGATGAGATCCAGATTTTCACGTGGGTTATGGATAACTGAACTCAACGTCTCCTGCTTAAGCAGCAAGCACTCTTAACTGCAGAGCCGTCTTCTCAGCCCCAGTCAGTGACCTTAAATGCCGTCATGGCTATCAACTGGCAGTCCTGTCACTCGCTCACCACTATCCTCTCTACCTGCCACCTGCCAACAGCTGACTGCCAGCAGTCACACACCCAGTGCTCTGATGTAGTTGGGCTTCAGCCAAACATCTGGCTGGTGACAGCATCTCCAGTGACTGCTTGATGTCAACCAGCTGTCCAAAGGTCATGTCCTTTCTTGCCATGGCTCACTGCTCATCCCCAGCCATCTCTATGGCCTACTGGAGAACCCAGCAGCCACTTTGGCCACCCCTCCTCAGAAACATCTCAGACACCCTACAAAACATCTCTCAAGGAGCCATCTGCAGTCCTTCTTCACCTTTGGACAGATAAAATGTGGACAACCTTGTGTTCTGTGTTGAAGAGCTAAGGGGCAGGTCCTTTGAAAGGCCTGGTCGCCAGGTTTCCCAGGCTGGCATCTGAGAGTGTATTTCAGGAGGGTTCTCATCATCCCCTAAGCACCAAGAGTGGTTCGCGGTGATTGACCTGTGCAAGTAACACGGTTTGTGCTCAACCAGCCACTGCCTTCCTTCCAGGAGTCTGGAACTGTGGTGCATGAGTCAGATGGTGCCTGAGTGACAGGCTCTTGGCAACAATGCCGAGTACAGCTTCCAGAGATGCGCGCCCCCCCTCCCCCAGCCACCCCTGTGGGCATCTGACAGGAAGGAATCCAGGTGATTGCCCTGGAAGCAGCCTCTGCTGAGCAGGCCTCAGGTCCCCCTCTCCCCTCCAGCACTGCCCAGCGCCATGTGCCTGACACCCGCTCAGTTTGTTGGACATGGTCTCACTGTCATGGATCTCAGCCATGAGTCAGCCTGAGTCCTTGTGGAGTCCCTGAACCTCAGATGTTCCTGGAGGCTTGCTACAGGCCTCCACTTGGCTGCCTCACCCCCCAATGCATGTGGCTTGTCACTCCTTAGGTACCCCCTGCCCCTGCTCTGTCCATTGGCCCTCTCTGCTCCTGCCACCAAACCCTCTTCACTGTCTCCCTCTTGGCATGCTACCAGTCAAGGCCTGGAAACCACTGGACTGACAGTGGGAAGTGGCCTTGGGTCAGCCAAGCTTGTGTGTCACAATATGTGAGCTTCAGATGTCACCATAGGACACAAATGCCACCTATGCGCTATACATGCATGTTTTACTTGGGTGCTTTGGATGTAAATGGCCCATAGCCTCAGATAGTTTGATTCAGCTTCCTACTTGGTCTCCAGAAGCCCTCCAGGAGGAGGTGTGTCACCAGGGGTAGATCTTGAGTCCAGCCTTAAGGTGTGTTCTGAGCCAGCATGAACGGTGGCTACTCTCTTTGTCTCTGCTGTGGATGTGTGATGAAGTGAGCCAGCTTCTTCTGCCATGATGAATTTCCCCCGGGAATCTGTAAGCCTGAAATAAACCCTTTCCTCCCATAAGCTGCTTCTGGTCAGGTGTCTCTGCTGTTAGGATGCATGTCTTTTAAGATATACAAACAAACTACTTCCTAATGTACTAGGTAAACAACTATGTGGGATCAGGAAGTTTCAATTAAAGAGGGGGCAAAGAGCCAAGAGGCAGGTGTTCCTGATTATAATCCAACCCTCTAACTGCAATGTTGAGGGAATAGGGAACAATCAGCCGCCATAAAGAGTGACTAGAGCAGGGCCGGAGAGATGGCTCAACAGTTAAAGGTGGTTGTTTGCAAAGCCGGATGGCCCCAGTTCAATTCCCCAGTACCCACATAAACCAGATACACAAAGTGGCACATGTGTCTGGAGTTTGTTTGCAGTGGCATGAGGCCCTGGTGTGCCCAGACTCACTCTATTTCTGCCTGCCTTGCTCTCTCTGTCTTTCAAATAAATACATTAGAAACATTTTTTTAAACAGGAGTTACTAGAGCGACAGCACAAAAGGCAAAACTGGACAGGACCTTGAGTGTCAGGTGTCACCTGTGAGTCCCCAGGGGCTAAGGGAGCCTGCAGAGCTGGAACCAGACTCGAAGAGAGTGTGTGCCCCAAGAACAGCCTAGAGTCACAAGCCCAGCCCAGCAAAAGGAACCAGGAGGGCAAGAGCTGATTTGTATGTCACTGGCTTTGACCATGGACATTGCAGAGCTCCTCCTGACTTGGAGCAGTGGTCGAGCCACCTTAGCTCAAGACTGTCAGCTTTCAAGCTCATCAGGCCGCTCTCCATGCTCACAAGGTAGCTCTCATTAGCATCTGGCTTCCTAGGCAGAGTCCACTTCGGGTGGTGCTATGGTGCAAATAATGCCCCAGAGCTCATGTGCTGGAAACAATCTCCAAGGCAACGCTGGTGAGGTGGGACCTTCAAGAAGTGGTTAGGTTAGGAACTGTATTAAGAGCATTGTTCATGGAGTGGGTTAGTTATCTGGGGAGTAGTTTCTTCATAAAGATGGGTTCACCCTCCTTTCTCTCTTGCCTTGCTGCCTTCCATCATGCGATGACAGAGTGTTAAGGTCTAACTCTGAAATGTCCCCCATAAGCTCATGTTCCCCAGCTGGTGGCGCTATCAAGAGAGGTTATGGAGACTCTTCATAGTGGGCTTAGCTGAGAAAACAGGTCACTGGGGACAGGTCCTGGAGGGTATATTGTCCCTGCTCCTTTCTGTCACAGTCTCTGCTTCCTGCCCACTAAGATGTGAACAGACTTGCTTTTTCCATGATGTTATGTCTAAGCACACGGGGCCATAAACCCTCTGAAACCATGAGCCACGTAAATCCATCCTCCCTTAAATTGTTTCTGCCAGGCATTTGGTCACAGCAACCAGAAAAGTCACTAAAGTACACAGCAAAACAGCCCCTGCTAGATACAAGCCCCTTGATCTTGGATTTCTCAGCTTCCAGAACTGTGAAAAGTAAATTGCTACTCTTTATGAATTACCCACCTCAGATATTTTTGTATAGCAGCACAAAACAAACATGATAGGCAGCCAGAGACTTTATCAGCCGCCATGGATTTTCAGTTTGCAGCTCTGGTTCACTGGAAACAACTGACTTATTCTGTGTCCTAGTCCATTTTCTGTTGCTATAACAAAATACCTGGGACAAGATGATTTCTTAAAAAAAAAAATAATAAGTTGATTTCTTACAATTGCAGCTGCTGGAAAGTCCAAGGTGGAGAGGCCAGATCTGTTGAGGGCGTTCCTGGAGCATCACAGTATGATGGAGGGTATCGCATGGTGAGACAAAGCAAGCAAGTCAGAAAGTGCTTGCTTTTTCAACGAGGCCATTCCCTCAACAACCCGTTAATTTTTCCATGGATGAAACGATCCAATCACTTCCCAAACAGCATCAACATAACAACTCTGGGAATTGAGTTTCCAACACATGAAATTTGGGGTACACTATCAAATCAGCCTTCTGATTTGTCTTTGTGAACTTGGTTAGTGTAGCTGATACTCCTGAGAACCATAACCTAGGGGTGCACTGAACACCTCCATATTAGTTACGGGACTTCAGCCAAACTACTGATCCACTCGGGCCATAGCAAACTCACCTGTAATGCTGGGTCATAACAAGCTATTTCATAGGGAGGCTGTAAAGACAAAGTGAACTGATGTAAGAAAAAGTGTCTAGCATAAATGCTGAGACTTCTTACTGCAGCCACGTCTGCCTGTACAATGTTCACCTGCAGGGTACAGCCTGCCACCTCGGGCTCTTCCACATACTGTTCCTGACTTCTGGGGGCCTCTTTATCTTCAGGCTAAATATAACCAGCTCTTTTAGGCCTTTGTGAGTGAGGCTTCCCAGGCCTCTCACCATCTTAGCCTCAAAAGGAACTCTCCAGTGACAAAGTTTTTATAAGACATGAATGGAAACTTGCTGTGGCTGGGTGGTTTCTCCTGTAGGAGGCTTCCCAGTACCCAGAAAAAATTGTGGAGGGGGAGAGAAAGGAAGAGAAAGGAGAGGAGGAAAGGGGAGAGAAAAGGAGATGGGAGAGAGACGGAAAGAGAGAGGAAAGGAGGGAGAGAGGGGAGAGAAGGAGAAAGAGAGATCGAGGAAAGGAAGAAAGGAGGGAAGGAGGGAGAGGGGAGAGAAGGGGAGAGAGGAAGAGGGGAGGAGAGAGGGAGAGAGGGACAGAAAGAGAGAGAGAGAGAGAGAGAAAATGAGAAAGAACAAGTATGTAAATGCTTATCTTCAGAAGCAAAGCCACCCTCAACCCCAACAGAAGAAAAGCTTCTGAGCTGGCAATGACCAGAATTGCCACAGCTGGGGGCAGCCTTCTCATTCATGGCTGCCACACTGGGCCTCCTGAAACACCCCTTCTGCTGTGTCACAGGCCCTATGCTTAACTGCAGTTTCAGCACTCACAAGACTGCTCCATCTCTCAGACTCTTTGCCAGCTTAGCCCCAAGTCCCAGCATGCCTTGGGCTACCACAGCAGAACCTATACCATGCTGCCCCCTCACTGTCCCTACCTGAAGGCTCTCCTCACAGGGCTTTGAGTCACACTGGAGACAAAGACTGCAGGCCTTCCCTGCCTCTCTCCATCCCTGAGGGCATTCCTGGCCAACTTCTCCATGAAGCTAGCTTGAGGATGCTTTCTTCCCTCAATGTCAGGTCTGAAATATCAGTGGTCCAACCCTATCCTTTCACAGGACAGGAAACCCATATTGAGGCTCTAGTATGGGGTCAGTGAGCCTATCTGAGCTAAGGTGTCCTTGGGCTGCCAGTCAGCGAGGGCTTCAAAGGACTCCGTTGACTGGGCAGAGTCCAATTTTCGAGCTCTTCAAGATGCTTGTGGGGTACTAGTGATGCCAAGGCCCTGGCACAATGCCTACTCTGCCCAGCCCCACACTATGCCAGCCATGACCCCAACACAGCTGCCTGAGCACCACACCATTCCCCCAGGCAGCTTCCCCCGCCCTACAATTCAGACCAAATTCGGCTCAGGCCACAAGAGCAGATGGGGCTCTCCCTCCAGCTCTCGGATCGACCCACTGTGCCATCACGAAACTTGGAACCTGTTTTCTCCCCTTCCCCACCCATCTTCTAGGTCCCCACTGCCCGGGAGAGCCAGGATCTCACCAGAAATAAAAGTGACAGACTAGTTATTCTCCCATTCCCTCGAGGCCTCCGTGTGCTCACCACTTAGGATAACTTGTGCCGAGAAGCCAGGCGGAGTGGCAGGGTGGCTGGTGCCAGGGAACGAGTTCCCAGGTGGAGCACAGCTCTCAGCCCGAGTCCTGGGGGGCAGGGCCTGGAGTCCGGGCACCTGATGACCTGGCTGGGCTCAGGCGACCGCAGAGCTGCGGGTCCCGGCACCCCCGCCCCGGGGGCCGCGGCTCCGCGCCCGCCCACCCGCCCGCCTCGGCTCGGCTTACCTGGCGCGCCATCGCCGCTCCCGGGCCGCCCACCCGGCTTCCGGCGCGGCTCCCGGAGGAGGCGGAGGCGGAGGAGGCGCCGCGACCCTCGGCAACCGCCGCACAGCGGGGAGCGGAGGGGCCCGCCCCACGCCCGGCGAAGCCCGCCCCCCGCATCCCGGAGGGGGTCCCGCTTCCGCCCGCAGCGCCCCCAGGCCTCACGGCCCAGACGGCGCAGGCGCGGACCACACTTCCCAGCCAGCTTTGCGGCGCCCGGGCGGAGCCGGGAAGTTGAGTGACAGGCAAGCAGCCCTGGGCTCCTTGACCTCTCTTGGAAGCTGCAAGGGAGAGGCTTGACGCCGGGCTGCCCAGGGAGGCTTGCAGCTGCACATGCCCGGTGCAACCACCATTCACCCACCCATCCATCCATCCGTTTATCCATCCATCCATCCATCCACCCACCCACGCAATCCATCCATCCATCCACCCACCCACCCATTCATCCACCCACCCACCAACCCACCCATCCATCCATCCGTTTATCCATCCATCCATCCACCCACCCACCCACCCACCAACCAACCCATCCATCCACCCACCCACCCACCCACCCACCCATCCATCCATCCATCCATCCATCCATCCATCCGTTTATCCATCCATCCACCCACCCACCCCTTCGTCCGTCCGTCCGTCCGTCCATCCATCCTCCCACCCGTCCTTTCACCTGTTCCTTTTTGCTGTCAGGCAAAGTTTTCTGCGTGCATCCTGCGCACGTGCCCTTGCGGCTGCGCAGATGAGAAAGGACCCATCCCTAACACAGTCGTGGGGAAGCCCGTGGGCCTGAGGCCAAGACAAAGTGGACGCAAATAATGGTCCTCAGATCTGTCACCCGCTCCCTCGTTCATCTCGTGTCGTTATGCTAGTGGCACCCCAGTAGCAGTGCAGGACTCCGCCTCTCCCAGAGCACCATCCCTGAATTCGCAGGTGGTGACCTCTGGGGTGAAGGAAGGGGCAGCTGAGCATTTTGAATGAGCTTCGTTTCTCTGCCTGGACTCCAATGGTATGTTAGAACATTCCAGACAAGGGAGACTGTGGACCTGAAGTTGCTCTCCGACACAGAAGCTTGGACGCACAGCAGGGGGGGGGCACGTGAAGCGGAGAAGCTGCTTTGATTTTGGAATTCCAGACTGAGCTTGCCTGAAGCGGAGAGACCCCTCATTTACAACATTGCAGGGAAGGGAATTTCTCCCCCAGCTGCCCAGTGTTGGTTTTTAGTGGTGCTGGCCTGCCATGAGCTCTGCGTGGAGTCATCACCAAAACTCAGGGATGCAGCCTCGGAGGAAACAAGTGAACATCTCTCCATCACTGCCCAGCGTTCCTGGGTGAAGCTCTTCCTCTGTACCCCAAGACATCTTTGACACAAGATAGGCCTTGTGTAGCCTACTGAACAGATCTGAAACGATCCCAAAGCTTTTACCCATCGAAAAGGCAAACTTGACATTCCACATCTCATCTCGAGTGGCGTCTCAGGGTAAGTTGTAGGCCTGAAGCCAGGGACCCCATATGGGTCTCTAGAGCCCTAAACCTTAAAATCCCTTCGATTTAAACACTCAAATCAGAAAGACACGCGTAAAGTGCCGTGGCCCTTCTTTGACTCAAGTATCCCCTCCTGACTGGGCTCTGGGTCATCAGTCACCAAGAGGAGCTGAGCAACCTCAACCTTGCCGAATGGCAGGTAGTCCAAGTGATGGCGAAGCCTACTTCCAGCCCTTTGCCCCAACGGCTTTAGTTGTACTTTTGCATCTCCTCCAGCCCTTCTATCTTCATTACAAAATGGTCACAGAGCGCTGGCCTGAGTAGGTTTTCTTAGTGGCTCTTGTCTTGTAAAATGACAGAGACAAGCTCTTCAAAACAAAGATTTTACTTGGTATGACAGGGGAGTGCAATCTGAATAGGCCTGCCATGACAGACCATAGTCACATACAGAGGCAAAAGAAAGAAAAGGCTTTTGCAAGACAAGATGAGCAGAGCGGAAGAGTTGGTTTGAAACATGAATCCTTGGTTACAGGGATGAAGGACAAGGTGGCAAGGCTGTGATCTTGGGAACCTTTTATGATAGCGATGCAGGATTTGGGGGCTTAGGGGTCCCCTAGATTTATGAACCCCAAGTTTTGGGTTCTTTCCTAATCTTTAATGACAAATAATAAAGATGGATTCACGAAGGACAAATTATGAATCATTAAGTTTTTTGGGGGAGAAATCACAAATTGTGGCGTTTGTTTAAGGAGAACTGGGAACTGGGAAGGAAGGCCAGAACATGTTTTAATGTGGAAAACATATTTAAGAAAGATGCAAGGTTAAGGAGAAACTGGACTAGCTGCAAGTGAATGGAAAGTAGTTTACCATTTAAGAGAAACTGAGGCTTTTAAAAGAGAAGTTGAATACCTTTAAAGAAGTTAGAACGGAACTGTGGACCCTGTGGAGGGCTGGAAGAGGGGCACATGTGCATCTGCCATGGAGCCAGGTTAGGGCAGAGTTAGAGAGGCCCCCGCCCATATGGTCGATGCACAGTGTTAATACCCACGGGGTCTGCTTCCCCTCTCCATTCAGCCAGGTGGGACTGAAAACTCACCTGGGAGTCCAAGCTGGCAGCAAGGTAGCAGGGTGAGCTGAGGATTAGAATTTAGATAATGCCCAGCAAACATTCCAATGCACCCCAAAATTTAAGGAGTACCCGAATTCTTGTCTACAAAGTTAAAGAATTAAAATCATAGACAACAAGATAGTAAGGTATAGTGGAAGACTTTATTATTTAAAAGGGAACATGGGGAGTTACAGAGTTCTCCAGCCACCAGTGTGGGGAAAGAAAACGTGGAGAGGTTTTAACAGAATTGATGCTGTTCAGCTAAACAAGCAGGAAGGGGAAGGATCATGAGAAGGAAAGATTCAGGTGGAAGAGAAATCCAGCCCCTCACCACAGGCTGTGGTGTGTGGCTGGGGAGACCTTACCGGTCCCTGGAGAGTCAGAGGTCCTTCTTCTAGGCCATGTGGGTGAGGAAGAGACAGAATTATCTGTTCAGTGAGTATTTGATGCCCTAGGTGAGCAGGGAGCCAGGTGGTTGGTTCATACTTGACCAATCAGTTTTAGCCCTAGGTTTGAGCTCCAGCTAGAGACACCTCTCACTCAAGGGGAGGGGGGTCTATGGAGCTTGCCTGAAACAGCCACACCAAGAAGTGAAGAAGACAGAAAAAGAGAGAGAGAGCTGTGTATGCAGGGCTGCCACCTTTATAGGGTTTGAGTCAAGTAGGCAGGGAAAATCTGATTGGTTAATAAATCTGGAGGCGGGATCATAGAGTCCACCCAGACCTGGAGCTGGGATGTAGCCCGCTGGACTGTGGACAGCAGGGGGCAGTGTAGATGAGACACAGTTTCTGTTCTGCCAGAATGAGATGGCATGTGGAGTGGCATCTCCTAGTTTCCTCTGGGCCTCAATCCCTGGCTGAAACGGCCTAAAAGAAAGCTAGCTTTTTTTCTTTATGGGTTTTGCGAGTGACAGAGCTTGCTTTGGCTCTGGTCCGGCTTAGAGGTTAGAGCACCAGACACTCAGTGGTCACTAACATTCCCCAAGGCAGGGGAATGTGCAATGCTGCAACAGGAGAGCAATTATGAGGGCAGGCTTGGTGGAAGGGCAAATTAAATTAGCTGTTCATTAGAAAAGAAAGCGAATGTCAAGCAGAATACCCCAGGCTGGCTAGACAGCCCGCATAGTGACTTGTGGGTGTAGTATATCCTTAGGGGTAAATTAAATATCAAGCCAGGGTGGATTGGATTAGTTACTTTGAATGTATGTGGGAGGCTCCTTATAGGCTTGAGATAGTATAGGGGTAACAGAGACACCCCTCCCCCAGAGTAAAAGCAAGAAGTGTCCTTGAGACTGCTTAAAGTCACAACTTTGCTAGAGGTCACAGAAGGATTTGGCTTTTCCTGATCTCTTTCTGCATAAAGGCTGTTTCTCCTTAAGCTCAACCTGAGTCCCTTCCTAGGAAGGAGCTCTCCTTTCCTGGATTACTGGGAGGATTAAACCTGTTTTACATAGAAGTCTGGCATCAGGGCTGGCTAGCTCAGACCCCATTCAGAACCAACAAAAGACCCCAGGTTAGGTCTCTAGGTGGGCTTTTCCATTCTGGAACCCCCCTCCTGCTATACTGGAGCTGTGCCTTCCTTCTCTTAAATTCTGCCCATAATCTAATAAAGCCTCTCTAAACTTTACTCTCTGGTCTGTGGATTTCAGTTCTTTGAATTCATAAGACAAAACCTAGAAGCCCCTAATTCAGTGTAAGTTTGGTGTGATTGTGATGGTCTCGCTAACCCCTGTGTTAAAGCCAAACCAAGAGCTTTTTTTTCTTTTAGGGATTCAGTTTTTACCATATTTAGCTTCTGGCTACCTGGCCATTCTGTGATGTGGCTTTTAGTGAACTAGCCAGTTACCTTTCCCAAATAAATCAGCCACCTTCCTCCAGGGATAAACCATGCTGTCCACTCCTCCATGTGAAAAGGGATAGGGTTTACACTCCTTCTGGTTTTTGTTATGATTTTTCCACCTATGAAGTCACTTAAAAGGACTTTTGAATTTCCCATGTGAAACTGTTTTAGGATATATCATTAGTTTTACCTGATAGAGACTGGAATACAGACTCTAGAATTTTCTGAGACTTAGTCTGTGGACAATTATGCAAGGAATATATGAATGTTTTATGTTTGTTTCAAAAGAATAGGAATATTCTAATATAAATTTTAGTGGTCTAGTTATTCTAATATAAAGTTTAGTGGTCTAGAGCTAATTAAATCAAGTTTATTGGCTGTGTTATTTATGTCTTCTGTATGTGTTACCACCCTTTTTGATCTTTTGAACTATTATTTTTTGAGATGTGCTAAAATTTCATATTGAGATTATGCATTGTCAGTTTCTCTCTGCATTCATCATATTTTTGCTTTGTATATTTGAAGGCTGTATGCTTAGAAATTTAGAATTATAAGATTTTCTTAGAGAATTATTTACTATTAGAAAGCAACATTATCCCTAATGGTATTTTTGTCTATAATCTACTTTGTTTACTTCTATGCCAACATTTTAGTTAATATTTTCATTTTTTATTATTTGTTTATTTATTTGCAAGCAGAGGGAGATAGAGAGACAAGAGACAGAGAGAACGAGCACTTGAGGGCCTCCAGCTGCTGCAAACGAACTCCAGATGCATGCTTGATTCTGCATCTGGGTTTATGTGGGCACTGGGGAATAGAATCCAGGTTGTTAGGCTTTGCAGGCAAGCACCTTAACCACTGAGCAATTTCTCCAGCCCCTAGTTAATTTTTTTTTCGAGGTAAGGTCTCACTCTAGTCCAGGCTGACCTGGAATTCACTATGTAGTCTCAGGGTGGCCTTGAACTCACGGCAATCCTCCTACCTTTGCCTCCTGAGTGCTGGGATTAAAGGCATGTGCCACCACTCCTGGCTTCCTAGTTAATATTTTCTTGACATCTTTTCCCATCCTTTTATTTCCAAGCTTTCTGAAAATTTATGCTTCAGGTATATGCCATATAGTAAGAGAATGTAGTTATATTTTGTTTTATTGTTGCTAAATTCAATTTGAAAGCCTTCATCTTCAATGGCATATTGTCCATTTTCAGTTATTGTGATTATTAGTATATTTCATTTATTTTTTAAAAATATTTTATTTTTTTATTTGAGAGAATGAGGGAGGAGAGACAGCGAGAGAGAGAGAGAGAGAGAGAGAGAGAGAGAGAGAGAGAGAGAGAGAGAGAGAGAGAGAGAGAGAGAGAGAGAGAATGGTGTCCAGGGCTTCAGCCACAGCAAACTCTAGAACTCTAGACACACATGCCATCTTGTACATCTGGTTTTATGTGGGTGTGGGTACTGGGGAATTGAACTCTGGTCCTTCTGCCTGTCAGGCAAAGGTCTTAACCACTAAGCCATCTCTCCAGTCCCCTTCATTCATTTTTTAACATCTTTATTTTGTGCTTCTGGTAGTTTGAAGGAATGTCCCCCAATAGATTCAAGAGTTATTAATGTTTTTCTCCAGTTGCCTGGCTGGAGGGTGTGTCACCTTGGCCAGATCCTAGGGTCCAGCCTTAAGGTGTTTCTGGGATGGGTCTAAATGTGCAACGAGCAGTCGGAGTTCAAGCCTGGAGTTCCTGCCCAGTTTGAGTTTGAGTGTGCTTGCTTGCTTGAGGTGCTGGTGATGCTTGGGTCTGTGAAAGGGGGCCAGCCTCTTTCGCCATTCTGGAACTTCCCCTGGATCTGTTACTTCAATAAATACTTTCCTCCCCAAACTGTGCCTGGTTTGGAGATTCACCCCAGTGGTGTGTGGCTGACAATGACAGTGCTTCTATTTAGTCTGATTTTTTCCTGTTCTATTAGTTATTGCCAGTTGTCTGCAGAGGATTTGTTTTGGAACCCTGTTGAGGATACC